>JANPXK010001082.1:0-29297 GCA_024704745.1 Rosa lucieae
TAGTATTCCATTCCTATTAGGGAAGTGAATCTACAATGAGCCTATATATAGAGGCTAAACACGATACGAAGAGGACCTTTTGACCTTTAATCTCTCTGAGTAATCAATCCCAGCGATTGCAAAGCCTCTCCGGAGCAAACCCTCAACCTCGTTGAAACCCAGTGACTGCCCGCCAGTCCTAGTCTCCTCGCGAGCCGACTGTCAGCCTCACCAAATCAACCCGGCGACCGTACTTCCAGTCCCAGTCTCCCCAGGAGCCGACTGCGAGCACAACCGCCACTGTTACTTCCAGCGAAGCAAGGGTAACGCCCTCGCAACCCAGCGAAGCTAGAGTCACGCTTTAGCAAACCCGTGCTTCTCTCAACTTCCCAGTGATTGCTCTGCTTAGTCTACAACACTAAGTATCGATTAGGTGAACGCGAAGAAACCACAACCAAAGCCCTTACCCGCGTAAGGCAAAGAAGTCCTTTTCCGAAAGGCAAGAAAAGAACCATGTGACGAGGTTGGTGCTCTCCTCGTCCACAGCGCTTGAAGAAGAAGTCAGGTCACGGGACTACCCCAACGACTGCACCCCGCGGTGCTGGCACGCCTGCGCAACCACTCGCCCAAAAGAGACTGTTTGCACACCAGCTGGTTTTGGAGCCAAACAGCAAGGTTGCTCAAAATAATTGTCTGTGTCATCAATAAAAGTAAGTTCACTAACCATTCGAACAATCCTGAAAATCATTGAACTGGAGCCAGTTGAATTTGCTTCAATTATCTCTTCATATTTAACATCAACCCCTGCAAACTATAATTAATTAATTTAACTAGATCAACAAGGTCCTCACACAAAAGAACAATAATTTATCAATCTTGTATTACTAGCATTTTATTTCCAGGGTAATAAGACATTTATTAGGGATGCAAAACTCATACCAAGTAGAAGAAGGTACTAGTATACAAACTGAAGACAAATAAACAAACGATAGATTCTAATAACTTTTACCTTTCCAACAATTTCATTCGAAATAGATAACAAATGTAAACTTCAATATAACAGCAAAAGATACATGAAGTTCCAGATTTTGCTATAATTCCCAAGTTCTTGATCAAGTCATCTCCTTTGCCATACCTATACTCCAGTCACGTAGGAGAGGATCTCTCTCTGTCTAATTTAACCTGCATTTTGTTTTTTGCAAATCAATGGACAATGCTGAATAACATATCATCTAGTAGCCCACTTTATAGTGTTAAAGCAAAGCAAGGAACATCAACTAACCTGAATTTCCTTATCTTTGAGTGAAAGGAATCTAATCTTGTATAGCACCTGACATAAAATTGGTATGTATCATGCAAGGTTCCCAAGAAAACATTTTATAAATATGTAAAAAGTCAAAGCAAGTTTACATCAGAAGCATTGGAAGGAAGATGTCTTTGTTACTAATACCTCAGCCGAGAACGGAAAAAAAAAAAATAGATATTTGAAAAGGAGGTATAAGTTTGGCAAACCAATTAAATAGCTATTCAGAGGTCATTTCTGAAAAATGTGTACAGCCAATGTGACCAATTCTAGTCCTATTACATTCTCAAGCATGCCTAATGAGTAAGAACTGAATCTATCCTACTAAAATGAGACTTTCACTAAAACAAGAGAGATTCTTCCCACAAGGTTAATATCAATTAAGGACTAACTTTGATGCAGACGACTAAGATATGTTAAGCAAGGAGTGCATGCCTATATATGAAAGTAAATCCAATAGAGGCTGAGAGCTTCTATATTAGAACTACCAAATATTAATTACCAACTATTGTTGATACAAAAACACATCAAGAAAGATCCCAAGTATAGTAGAATAACAATGAAACTTTGAGCTATGATAAACCTATCCAACTGAAATTCAATCAGAAATAAAGAAAATCCATGATTCGAAGTTTGAATCTTGATTAAACCATGTGGGGGGGTTTCAATCGATATTAGGGTTTGCCAAAAGAATGAAACCCAGAATTGGGGCAAATCATTAACAAAGAAAAACCCTAAATTTGAAATAAAATCGAATCAAATTAAAGAACCCAGAAATGGTTTCCTTACATTTTCTCGACTGCGTTGTTCTGGAAAAAACGGTTCTTGAATTGGGTACCGGACTTGGCCTTTCTTGATGAATCTGTAGTACCTGAACCCACAAATTAACACAATAATAAGAGAAAGAGGCACAGAGAAAACAAAAATAGAAGATGAAAATCTGCGATTAATCAAAAATGAAAGAAATACGAACTCAAAAATTGCAAAATTCAAAGAGAAGAGAGACGAATGGCGGTAAAGATGAAGTTGTTTGATCGTTCCCGGCGGTGGAGGAATTCGCAGGACTTAATCTTTTATGTTCCGAGGTGGATGAGGGAGAGATTCGAACGGAGGCTCTGCAACAGCCGGGGTTGAAGCCAAATTGGGCTGGTGGACCTGTACAAGACGGCTTCTGATCCTTGTATCGCAGGACGGCTTCTTCGTTCTCGATCTTGGATTAGATGCTATCCATCTGAGAGAAGTTGATGGCTGAGGATTGAGGGCTGAGAATAGTGAGAGTATATTCAGATCCAGTAGTGATGGCTGAGGCTTTGTGAGAGAGCTGGTTAGTGAGGTTGGGTGGGATGGATAGTGATTTTGAGAGAGATAGAGAGAGAGAGAGAGGCGCGAGCTCGGGTTTTGGTCGAACGGAGGGAAGTGAAAATTGAAAATTTGGCTAGGTGTTAAAGTCAATTAACTAGGGCGCCAACTTATTGAATCCTAAAATTGAAAATTTGGCTAGGTGTTAAAGTCAATTAACTAGGGCGCCAACTTATTGAATCCTAAAATTCAGACAACATCAATTCAAGTACATTGTTTGAAAGAGAGTGGCACAACAGACAACTAAAAACTGTTGTGTGAATCAAAACAATCTGACAATATCTTTTTCAACCATTGTATTAATAGCAATTGCACAACAGAGAAATAATAACTGTTGTGTGATTAAAAACAATCAGACGACATCTTTTTTCAACCATTGTGTTAATCAACCTTGAACAATATCAACGTAATAACTGTTGTCTGAATTGACTCATTCAGACAACATCAAAAAAATCAACCATTGTCTGAAATGCTTTTGCACAAGAGCCAAGAAAAAACTGTTGTTGGATTCGAAAACTTAGACGACAGAATATTTCTTGCTGTCGTCTGATTATTTCAGACGACAGTTAAAATGTTTGCTCTCGTCTGATATGTGCTGTCTGATTCCGAAATTGGTGTAGTGTAAGGAAATTTTAATTAAAGCAGTAGGACAATCAGTCCCCATGTATGTGATGAACTGCTATAAACTCCCTGTGGGTCTTTATGATGATCATTTACATCAATTATGTGCTGGTTTTTTGTGGGGTGATTCTGAAGAAAAAAATAAGATTCATTGGCATTCTTGGGATCGGTTGTGTGTCCTGAAACAAGATGGAGGAATGGGATTTAAAAATTTACATATATTGGTTTAATTTGGCTATGTTGGCAAAGCAGAGCTGTAAGGCTATTACAAAATCCTAATTCCTTAGTAGCTAAATTGTACAAATCTATTTATTTCCCTACTGGAGAGTATGAAACAGCTGAGTTGGGAGCTGCACCTTCATTTTTCATGGCACAGTATCTTGGAAGCTCGACAAGTGCTGCTACAAGGGTTGAGATGGCAAATTGGTGATGGGTCAACTATTGAGATTTGGAACCATAACTGGATTTGGGATAAATATCCTAGATACCCTTCTTCTCCTCCTCCTCCTCACGATGCACCTAAATATGTGTCATAGCTTATTGACAATGTTACTTGGAGCTGGGACGTTCAGTTATTGACCAGGTTCTTTACTCAAGCATATATTGACTTGATTTTGAGCATTCCATTGAGTAGAAATGCACCTATAGATCGGCAGATATGGCATTTCAACAAGAAGGGTATCTTCACTACAAACAGTGCATACTATATGTAGAAAGAGATTTAGCTTTGGGGCTGATCTTATCCCGTCAACTACCTACTTACCCTTTAAAGGTGGTCTGGAAGACTATATGGAGTGCGAAGGTACCGGGTAAGGTGGCCTTCAATGCATGGCGAATTGCAACAAATATTCTTCCTACAAGACAGAATTTAAGCTTGAAAGGCTATGATGGTGATACGGGATGTGTTTTGTGTAGCCATGATCTGGAGGATAGTTTACACTTGTTTATTACTTGTCTTTATGCAAGTGATATTTGGTCAAAGGCCGGCTTACAATGGTCAATGAATGGTGCTGCATCTATGCATGAATGCTTATTGGATACACTTCCTATATTAAATAAGGAAGAAGTCACTACTACAAAAAGGTCATCAGACGACGGTGGATTTGTGTTGTGTGATGACCAAGCTCACCGTGGTCTAAGTGAGTGTTGTGTGATTGAAAAATCAGACAACGGTGATTTCACCGTTGTGTGATAATAGTTTGCTCAACAGAAATACCTATTTCCGTTGTGTGAGTTCTGCGCAGCATGTGCTTGGCATGGCATGCGCGGCGATGCCTCGGCACATTCAGACAACAGAAGATGAAATTTTGCCGTTGTCTGAAATTCATAACACACAACAGGTATGACTGATTCTTTGTTGTCTGAGATTCATAACACACAACGGATATAACTCATTATTTGTTGTCTGAGACTACTAACAGACAACGGATATAACTTAATATTTGTTGTCTGAGGTAAGTAACACACAACTGAAGTAAAATGATCTCCCTTGTCTGTTGATTACTCAGACAACAGTGATCATTTTATTTCTGTTGTGTGTTATGAATCTCACACAACAGAATTTTGTTTTCTTTGTTGTTGGTTGTTAGTTCACACAACAAACTATATTTGGTTATCCGTTGTGTGAATACTGTAATCAATTGGGTACCAACTAGTGACTGTTGTAGGAGAAGCCTCAATTTTAAACTCTTTTACATTCATACAACACATTGTTTTGTACTGTGTTGTATGACTAACCCTTGAACAACAAGAAGAATATCGATATAAATGTTTGTCCAGAATAATGCTCAATATATTACCATATAAACAATACTCTAATCCATATATATCATTCAAGTACCATTATTCAAGCATCAATACATTCAAGTAACAAGATAATGCACCAAACAAGAGCATTCTTAGCTAGCTACACATGAATAAAAAAACATTCCTATTCTCGATGGCTCTTAACCTTCAGCTGCCATTCGCTTCTACAAAACCTCGAATGTCTCACTCATCATCTCCTGCCAAGCATGTTGGTACATAGTTTAGGTTGAAGTAAAAAATAAGTGACCTAATTCCCAAATGAAAGATCTTTTGGTAGTGTCTCAGAACACAAAGCACATATCCTATAAAATAAAAAAAAATATGATCTGTTTAGTTCCTCTTACCTTCATGCCACAAGGAGGTCATGATTCCAGTCTGGATAACAATCATCATCAACGCCTAATGAAATCTTAAGTTTGTCAATCTGTACTCTATCAACTACTAAAGACATGATAAAGTCAAACACATTTTTATAGAGAAATGTGGGTTACCAAACAAATCTAGAAGTTGTAAAGCTGCAACTTCTCTTGCAGGCTTACCCACTCTTTTCACAACCCTGCTACCCAAGTATCTGCAAAGAAAAAAAAAAAAATAGAGGCATGAGCAACTAAAGCTCAGTGAGTAGCTAAACAAAAAAAAATGAAAACGTAAAGGTGTGAATCTGCAACATTTACATTGAACTTTAAATACCACTAAAAATGATCAAGTCTAGAACCTGAAAACTCAAAACTGACAGCATGAAAGAGAATCCCTAGAAATTTTACAACCAGAAATAAATGCCCAGATTTATGCCATGAGCACACAAATGAAATTTATGTACATCAAAGTCTGAAATCTTGAACAAGAAAGAAAGATTACAAAAGAAAATAAGAAGATTACGAAAGGCAAACTTGATGTTATTAGAGTTAGAGAAGGCTCCTACAAAGCCTGCAGATGTGTGTATCAATAAACCTACTCTTCAATATCTCAACCACGTGCCCAAAAACCGAGGACAGCTTCTTCACCAGCACCCCAGAAATAGCAGCTTCTTGCTAGTCAGTCAAAATTTTGCATGTATGCCTTTGCATATCATGCAGCAGTATTATGCATAACAAATATATTTTGACATGATCGATCCACCGCAACTATCCATCAGCACGATCTTTAATGTCCTAGAACCAGCACAAGCATGCTATTCACAAAGCAAGATATGAAAACGGGATACTTGAAATAAACTTGAATACCCACCATGATTGCAGAAGAAATGATCAGAAATTCAGTTTGAGCAGAGAAACAATCATAAGCACATTAAATGGTAAATCAACCTACTGCTATCAATTAGGCAGCTAAACAGCATACCATCGTAATCTTATATGGTCAGCAATTTTCTTTGCCTTTGAAGCTCATTATAAATAACCAAAGTGCATTTGCAACAAAGAAGTTGGTTTGCAATAAATTTTTTGAAACACAAGATACAAAGAACATGCTATCCAACACAAAGATAATATGTATCTTTACCCGTGATGAAATCTATGTTCCTACCCACTACCATGTTTGTATGTATATATGCATGCCTTATACAGCTGGAACTATGCCACCATTTTCAACAGATTATTTCCATATTGTTTTTCTAAAACATGTGTGATCTGTTTTCTCTTCCCACTTTCCATGGGTCTTTATTTGCTTTCAACAGATTGATCCCTATGTGGTTGTATTTGCTTTCAACAGATTGATGATTGAAATACTTACAAGGATATTAAGTTTCCCATGAAACAGTGATGAGACCTTCTGTATTAGTTCCTCTCTCTGGATTTTTGAGACCACATCACATACTGAACCAGTGACTTGATGAAAACCCTTCTTCTTCCATTGACTCAAGCATTCATTGAGCTGGGTTTCATTCCGAGAACAAGTATGTACCCTTGCACCTAATCCGCCCAATTCCTCAACAATTGCAAACCTAGAAACAACAGATACACGGTCTAGCTAATTCACTAATTTTGTGGCTGTCAAATTGGTAATGCACGTATGTGTTGGTGTTTCAGTGTGTACTACATCAGAAATAAATGATAATTTATAGTGAACCTAACTAATACCTGTGTGAACAAAATTTCGATAAACAAATTTAATAACCATAACAGTACCCAAATACCAAACAGTACTGAACTGAAGCACAACAAAACATGAGGAAAATTGAAAGTGTGCAACCTACTAACCCAATCCCTTTGGTTCCACCAGTGACGAGAGCAGTCATTCCTTCAAGAGACCATCTTCCTCCGCCATATTGAGCCATCTCTCTTTGTCTAGATCTCTGCTGCTTCGAGCACTATATATGGAGGATTCAAGTTTAATGTCAGTGTACTGAAAGGGTATTGATTTTCCTTTTTTTTTTTAGGATTTCTTTGTCAGGCTCACTGCCCATTACCACAGGAGTTTTAAATTTCTCGATAAATTGAAGTGTTGCACTTTTGGTAATCTCAAAACCATCAACCAAGACATGTGGATGCATCCCGGCAACAAAAATAAAATCATTATTATCAAGGTCAGACAAGAAGTAACGTACAAGATATGAACACATTTCAAGCATTTTTTTGGCTACAAAACAGTCCACCAAGCACACGTGTCCTCTTTTCTCACTTAGTAACAGAAAACTGAAACAGCAGCCTCATTCCCAGATCGTAACAACAATAAAACTGGTGATACAACCATGCAGACTCCTAATATAAACTTCAACTTGTAAAATTCTAACAAACTGATAGGACATACGTATAAAACATGTTGAGACTAGATATTAAGGCAAGGGTAGATGAGTTGAGACTTGAGAGAGTTCAGAGTTTCAGACAACATTTCACACAGCTCCCTATGGATAAGCTCTCCATTATTATAGAAAAAGGTTAACTGAACAGGAATTAGTGTTAAGGATGAATAGCCAATGTCACAATTTTTAGACCAGTAGAAAACACTGGATGGCTTTAACAATAGAAGAAAAGAGAAAAGTAGGAATGCTGAGGTTATATAGCTCATCATACCCTCATTTGGACAAACTACCAACGCTGATGAGTATAGGGATTTTACACATGAGCTGAAGTCAAGTCCAAACAACAAGATCTCAACCCCCAGTTCAGTTAAAAAAAAAAAAAAAAGTTAGAAACTTAGAAAACACCACGAGTAACTTCTGCATTTCTTTCCTATAGTTGTACTACAAATTGATCCAGCTGTATGAATTAATAGGCCATGTGAGCTTTGATGAAATCACTCTACAGTTAGTTATACGTCACTTTCACTGTAGAGCCCCAAAATTCGGTTTTATCAATCTCCTCATCTCTCTTAAACTCCATAAATTTTTTAAACAAGGCGTTCCATCACTCTGCTCTTCCCTTCTTAATAGTTAAACTCCATTAAGGAAGCGAGGAACATGCCTTGATTACAAAGTAGGACCAATTATGTATGATTTAACAAATTATATGATTTGCCTCCTAGTTAATGGGTAAACTCAACAGGATACTGTACTGCTCAACATTAGTATCAAACTTACAGTGCATAATCCGGCGTCTTTATCTTTTCTACACAAACCCTTCATGCAAACACTAAACTTATCAGTGCACAAGTCATTGGTTGAGAAACGAGAGAGAGAGAGAGCCTTTTAACTTTTGAGAAACAAGACTAATACACAAATGACGGCCAAAAGGAAAAAAAGAAAGAAGAGGAAAACAACAACTTGCCTAAGGAAGAAAAACGAAAGAAAGACAGAAGGCAATAAAGAAATATAAGAACCAGCCTTTTATTTCGTGGTTCTCTGTATATTGTAATACAGAAAGCCAACAGAAAAATAAACTCAAAACTGTCCAGATTAACAAAAATGCTAAGATGTCTACACTAAAGGAAATCATTGTTTCCGAATGAGATATCACAGTCATGAAGCATCTCGAAGAATTTACATTGGAACGGAAACTGTTGCATCTAAACCGTACTCTCAAATTACTTTAACATGATCCAAAATGTATATTTACCTGAACGTTTTACAGCAGTGTATCTGCCATGAAGTTAGAATATTTTTCTTTGTGACCCCAAGAAAGTGGCTGCTATATGTCTTTAATCTTTTTCCGCAACCTGTGACAGTATGTAGCCATGATGTTATTACAAACAAAATAGGAATTTGAAGCTCAATTCTAATTCCTTTCTCATTTGAAGCAATAGGCATTGTGAAATTCATACTAAACCTCAAAAAAATACATGCCTTTGATTTCAATGCAGCCGATATCCCTAGTGCCTGAGGCTGGTTAAGTTTTCCAGACTTCACGCGTACAACACAACTAGTACAACAACCTGCCAAGTATAATCAAACAAATCAAATTCTAATACACCCCAGAAAAACAGAGGCCTAATACAAAACCACACAATTCTCATTTGAAGCTCAATTCTATTTTATCCTCCTATTCCCTTTCCTTCTGAACTCACACAATGAATGAAACAGCGACTAAGGGCTTAATTCTTCCTCATCCTCTCTCTTCCCCATGATAGTCCACCAAAGAAAACCAAATAGATTCTTATAATTAACAGAAAGTTGTTATAAGACAATATCAAATTCTTATACATAGCCATCAGCATTAAATCCAATGCTCCAATCTCAAATTAGAAGTTCAACTTTCACAAATCTAGAACGGGAAAACAAGACAATTCCAACTAAACTACACGGAAACGATAAGACAATAACATTATAATTAGAGGTAAAGAGCATTACCTGGGCCTTTAAGTCGCTAAAAACCACATTGAACCCCACATCCAAGACACTAATCTGCAAAATTCAAACATAAATAGAATCAACATCTGTTCATAAGTCTGAACATCACAATCCCTAATTTATTAGAACAAAAACAACACAAAAACACGGTCATTATGCTAAGCATATAGCAACGAGCCTATATAAACAGACCACTAAGCATATATCATTCTGTGAAATTGCCAGCGAGCTAAATCCATCTCTCAACTCCGTTCACTACGTCCAGGATATTAAACAAAAGCAGTTCGATTCAACACGAACAAAAGATACGGAAAAAATTAACGAAATAAAATACAAATTCAACCCCAAGTTTCAAATCCAGAGATACGGAAACAAAATATACTTTTTATCTTTACCTGGTTAGTGCCGAATAGCAGAGACCTAACCCAGCACCTGTGGATGCCACAGCAATTATTGACGTGAATATTGGCAGAGGAGGCTAGGTTATGGGCCACGAAGCCGGAAAATCCTAGGGAGATGCGGATCGCCATAAGAGCAAATTGAAATAGGAAGGTGAAGATTTTGGTAGAGCAGTCTCGAAGACGAAGAAAAACGACCTAGAAAAGGGTAACAACAGCCAGGGAATCCATTTTGTAGCAAAAGACGGCGAAATGGAGATGGTAGAGTTGAATTGAAGGTTGATATTCAAATCGGAGAAGCAATTGGATGAGATGAAGATTAGGGGATTTGAAATTTGAGGGTTTTGGATGAGAGGATTAAGGGAAAGCTCTGAGCTTTTGGCTCAGACTGAGAGAGGGTTTGAGAGAGAGGACTGAATGTGGAGAGAGCGTCGACAGGGTCAAGAGGACTGCTGGGTTTTGTTTTGTTTTCCTTTTTTCTTCCGAACACGATGTGGCAATTAAACCTAGCAAAATGTTCTCAAAGTTACTCCCACAACAGAAACTGAAACAAACAGTCGTCTGAGTGTACTACATAAAATCAAAATACCAAAACATGGAGGGAAACATACCGCCTACAGCATTTTCACTCAAAATATTGCCACCTATGTTCCCACTTCACACAACAGAAAAGTATAACTTCAGTTGTCCAATTTCTACAACTTGCACTTTGTTTACCTAGTGAAACACATTCAAGCAAGCTTCCTCAAAATTTGGCTTCTAGTTTTCAATCACACAACGGAAATCTCAGGCACAGTTGTACCAAGTACCCCAAATTTCAGATTTCAAGAGGCAACCAAGACTCAAGAGTGGAGGGAAATCTGCCGCTAAATTTTTCATGACTCAGACGACGGATAATACTTAATTCCGTTGTGCGATGTAGTTCTGATAAAAAAGTTATCACTTTGTTGGCATTCACACAACAGAATCTAACAAGTACCGTTGTGCAATAAAGCTTACTTAAACACACAACAGATGATTTCTGTTCCGTTGTGTGATTAGTGTTGTGTGATTAACTTTTTGTAGTAGTGGCAGCAATGGAAGCAGTGTGCCTGTAAATTCAAAATTTGATCCTTGTTGTAGGAGAATAGAATTGTGTGTTTATTATTGATAATAGGAGCCTTTATATAGGGAGTTACAAGGTATACAAAGGGTAAGAGAATCCGAATACAATTGAATACCTATAATACTGTCCTATTACAATCTTAAACCTTAGTTTCTAGAGGCACACTATGTCGACATCCTTCAACAATCCCCCTTGTGCCGCTCAAACTTGGTGATGACGCTTTGATTGTTGTCTCGTTAAAAACCTTGCTAGGTAACAAAAACCCTGTGGGACAAAAATAACCCTGGTCGAAGGACAAAAAGAGCACAACACGTCCTTCACTCTTCGAGATCGAACATGTAGACATCATGCCTCCCCCTGATGTCAATATCTCCCCCTGATTGCTACAATCATGGGAATTCGGATAACTTTCTCAATCCGATGCTCTTCACATGTTTCTCGAAGGTGGATTTTGGTAACGACTTAGTAAATAAGTCCGCTACATTATCCTCTTATCGGATTTGGTTCACTTCAGTATTTAGAAGTGCTTGTTGTCATTTTGATGGAGGGGAGGAGGAGCACGGAAGGTGGCATTTTGCCTTGTGGGGTCCGATCCCACACTTCCTTCATCTCTTTTCTCTGTAGGGATAGAACAAGCCCATATCAATCGTACCTCTCAAATATCGAAAGATTGTCTTTATACCAATCTAATGGCGTTGCGTTGGCGCGGGGCTATGCCTAGCCAACAAGTTCATAATAATTGAGGTGTCCGGTCTTGTATTGTGCTAAGTACAATAATGCGCCTATTGTACATAAGTAAGCACTTCTGCTATTAACACGTCTTCGTCATCATCCCTGGGACGAAATGGATCCCTTTTAGGGCCAAGACTACGGACGACCATGGTGCATCTTTGACTTTATCAAAAAAGTCTACTGACACGGTATACAAGTTCTGAATCTAGACAAAACCGTGTTCTCCCAAGGTCCTTCCTCTCAAACTCGGATTTCAGGTGTTCAGCGGTTTCCCTTAACTCTCAAGGGTTCCAATTATCTTTATCAACATAAACCGCGACAATTGCAAATCCGGAACTTGACATGGAATCGCGTGGGCATAGTTCATCATATCCCTTCCCAATCAAGTAGTCATTTTTGTGAGCATTTCAACCTCGTTACAAATACGCTCCGTGGTCTAGAGCCACTTGACTTGGGTAAATAAAGTCCACAAGAACCTTCATTATATTCAGTATCTAGATCCCCATAGAGATACGTAGTGACCACATTCGTAAGCTGCATGTTCAGTTATTTGGAAACTACCAAACTGACAAGGTAGTGGAGTGCAATGACATCCATTACGAGAGAATATGTCTTCTCGTAGTCGATTCCAGGGCGTTGTGAGAAACCTTGCGCCATAAGGCGAGATTGCCATCTTTTTTTCTCATCACGCTATCTAACGAAGACCTATTAATGTCAATAGGTTTTATGTTAGGAGGTGTTGGCATCTCAGGCCCGAAATCATTCCTCTTCGTTAGTGAATCCAATTCAACCTAGATCGTATCTTTCCATTTAGGCCAAGTTTCTCTACGTTGGCATTCTTCAACGGAGTAAGGTTCGATGTCATTGGTCTCAATAATTCCACGTCCTCATGTACACTAGTGTAGTTCGTAGAGATCTCTATATTCTCAGGAATTGGTTCTAACATTGAGGCATCCCCCAACGATGTCTCTTGGTCATAACCACAATCCAAAATATTCTCATGAGACGGATTTTGAGTATCAATGATCAATGGATCAAGTTGTGCCAAACTCGCTCTCTTCTTAGGGCGAGAATCCATCGAACCTATGGGTCTCCTACTCTCTCTAGCGGAACCCATGGCACATGACGCCATTATGCCACCTTTGTGGCGTCACCATACTACCATCCATGGTAGTGGTGCAGTACCCATCTTCTCTGGGTGGCACCATGTCCTTTTGTGGGGATATCAATTCTTGCAGACATGTTTGTAGCAGGTATATATGATCTCGTCACTTTTAGGGGATCAAGATGAGACATAGTGGGGACAGACCACGACAATTCCTGTCGTTCCTGTTGAATATGTGAATTTAATCTCCCCCTAACGACGGGAAGACTGTCTCATCAAAGTGACATTCGTAAATCCAGCGAAATAGAGATCGCCTGTCAAGGGTTCTACATAGCGGACTTATAGTTGGAGACTCATGTCCAACAAATATATATATATATATATGCATTCGTTGCAATGAATCATGTTGATGCGCTGTGGCGGCGCAATTGGCACATGAACCGCACACTCAAATATGCATAAATACGAGATATTAAACTCGAACCCAGTCACTTGCTGTAACGCAAATAAAAGTTGAGTGGCTACTATGAGTCGTAGACGAATTAGCATAGCTGCATGCGATATTGCATAACCCAAGTGGAAATATTGGTGCGCATTACCAATGTCCGGGCTACCATCGTAGTGGTTTAATGGTGGCTTTTCCGCAAGACCAATTGGGTGTGTACATGGGAATATGATACTTAATATCAATACCCAATGATATGCAATAGTCATCGAAAATTGTCGATGTAAACTCTCTAGCATTATCAAGTCAAATTGACTGAATGGGATGATTTAGGTAGTGAGCCCGTAGCCATATGTTATGTGCTAGGAGTGTAGTATAAGCAGCATTACGAGTGGATAATGGCACAACACGTGACCAGCGTGTTTGCGTATCAACCAACACCATAAAACATCTATACGGTCTGCAAGTTGGTTGATCAAATCCATAGAATTCCCTTAGATTCTTTGTAAGAATGGAATTATTTCCTCAATCTCCTTTGCATAGGATGGTCCCAATCCTAAATAACAGGCTTTACAGAACGAAACATGGGCTTTATAATCAACCAATGAAGGTTTTGGTTAAGCCATAATGTCACAATAGACTTGAGAAGTAGATAGAGGAGTTTATGGCGTCAATGCCATGTATTTGCCGCAGGGGGTAGGCGGCGCCGGCCATACATGGCCGGTCTTTGCACAATCATGGCTCCATGAGGCTCATGTGCAGCTCCTTGAACCAATTTTTTTGGTTCTTACTTTTCTTCATTCTGAAAATGGATGTCCGTGTAAGGTCTTTAATACACGGATCATCATGTCAAAGCCTATATGTGTCAGAATCCCATAAGTCGTCTCTCATGACATGGTTGGATTCAATAACTCAAATAGTGGTTGCATACAACCCACTAGAGCTACAGATAAGTTTCTCTAATACTCGTTTATGTCCGTAGTCATTAGAGGTGATGCAAACGAACTCTGTCCATTCTCATAATGTGTTTGCACATGAAAACCATTGGCTCTTATATAATAAAGTTTGAATTAAGGTATGTCCAAGACATTAAGTAAAAGAATTGACACTTTATTAATAGCCAATGATTACATCAAAGTTTCCAAAGTCTAATCCAAAATAAAATCAAAGTAAGACACATTGTAGTCACTCTATCCGTTTGGTAACTCCAATCAAATATGACCAGGAAAGTAGAGAGAGATGTTGGTGGAGCAAGGCTCTCTTAAGTACCAATAATCTTAATGACTTTCCTAGACATCACATTTTATTGGGTCCTCCACATAAGAAAGAGTTAATACAATTGTCATTTGTTGACTAAGACAAATAGCCATTACAAAAGTTCTTGGAAAATAAAAGGACTAATCTAATCAAAGTCTGCTGCATCCTTGTGCAATTCATCTTCAGCTTTGAAGTCCTCTATGGTGAGATTGACATCTCCACCATCTTCTTCTTCTTCTGCAAGGTACACTTCTTGCTCTCTCAGGTCCCTCTATGCCCTGTATCTTGCAGCTAGTTCCTCACTTGCCTTGCATTGCTTGAACCAATGCTCAATTGATCCACATCGATGACACTCATCATTGTGGTTGCCTCCCTTTAATTGAGGTGCACGTTGTGCACGTTGTGGGCGTTCCCTAGGAGTGTTGGTGCTACCACCACGACCCATGGCGCCACCATTACGGCTAGGGATACCACGACCCCCTCTCCCACGTGTGGCATTACCACCACGTGTATCCACACCAAACTTGCGGTTTCCTTCCTGGTTAGGGCGGTTATATGGGCCCATACGTCCCTCATGTCCCCCATTCTTAGGGTACCGCTCCTTGCGCCCTCCTTTGGGTGCATTATAATTCGCCTCATGAACGCTCTTAGTTCCAATGGGCCTTGAATTATAATTCCTCACGAGTATGTTATCATGTTTCTCAGCTACAGATATAACATTGATAAGCTGATGAAACCTCGTGATCCGTCCAGCATTGACTTCAGTACAGTATTGCTTTGATACCACAATGGCTGAAACAGGGAAGGTGGAGAGAGTTTTCTCAATTAGCTCTTGCTTTGTGATAGGTTGTCTACAAAACCTCAACATAGACTGTATGCGAAGAGCTTCTGAATTATATTCAGCAACAGACTTGAAATCAGCAAAGCGCAGATTGTTCCATTGAACCTTCAAGTCAGGGAGGAGGGAATCTTGGACATTTCCAAAGCGCTCTTCTAGTGCTACCCATAGCTCTCTTGCATTCTTGATCGACATATACTCCAATTTGAGTGCCTTGTCCATATGGTGTCACATCAAGATAACTGCTTGAGCATGCTTTGTAGGTGTTCGCACGAACACAAGATCCGGGTTAGCTGCCTGGATTATGGGTAATATTCCCTTTGAAGTGAGATGGTTCTCAACATCGGTTACCCAACTGTGGTAATCCGAGCCTGTTGAGTCAAGCATGGGAAAGTCTAGTCTAGGTTCATTTGACATCCTGAAAATAAGAAGAGAAGATATATTAGTTTCGGAGTTAAACTTCCACGAAAACTAAAAACAATAAGATTTCCGAGCTATGCTACCAAGAAATCAATTTCCAAGAATCTCTTTTGGATTAGACCAAACAATAATGTTTTAATATGGTCACAATTTGATACTTACGGATGCTCTTAGTCCAAGCATTGTGAACGCTCTTACTTCACACGAACACTCTTAGTTCGTTTAATTATGAACACTCTTAGTTCATACGAACACTCTTAGTTAGTTAAGCGCGAATCCCCACAATTCCGCTTTGTTAAATATCAAAATCATTTGGCAACATATATTCCAATATTTGCAGAAAATAAAAGGAATTTAAATACAAGAAAGCAGCAACCTTAATTATAAAAACTTACGTGATTGTTCTTATCTTGAAGATACGCGCGTGTTGATGCAGGCGTGTAGCTAAATTAAGATCGCTGGAATCTGGTCGGAAATTGGCAGTTGGTGGGCTGCCCTTCTTCCTTCCCCCTTTTTTTTCTTTTTTTTTTCTTCCTCCCTTTTTTTTCTCTTTCCGGGCCCAGCCCTTCCCCCCTTTTTTTCTTCTTCCTCCTCTTTTTTTCCTTCTTCTTCCCGGGCCCAGCTCTTCTCTTTTTTTCTTCTTTCTTTCTTTCCTTCGGTCTTCTTCTTCTTTCTTTCTTTCCTTCGTTCTTCTTCCTCCTAATGCGCAGGGACCAGGCAACGGTCTTGAGAGGGGTAGGCGAGCTGGGCAGGCTGGATCGCAGGAAGGCTGGCCGGCGGAGTGGGCTGGCAGGTGCATTGCAGACTCGGCAGGAGGCTGTAGGTTGCAGGTTCTTGCGTTGCGGCAGGTGCGGTAGGGAGGTTGCAGGATTGCGACCAGGGTTGCAGGTTCTTGCGTTGCGGCAGGTGCAGGAGGGAGGTTGCAGGCGAAGGTGTGCAGGTTGTAGCTGCTGGTGAGGAGGCTGGACTGGTGTGCAGGCAGCAGTACGGGCTGCGTAGGTGTGCAGGGCGAGTTACGGGTGGCTGAGGCAGTAGGGGCTGCAGGAGGTAGACTTGCTGTAGGGGGCAGCAGGGGCTACAGTGGGCTGCTGGCCGAGCTAGGGTTTAGGGAGGAGAGGTCTGCGGCAGATTTTGTGAGAGATAGTTTTAGGGTTTTTTTTCTTTTGGGCTAGGGTTAGAGCGTCGTGCTGATAACGTGTTGTAGGAGAATAGAATTGTGTGTTTATTATTGATAATAGGAGCCCTTATATAGGGAGTTACAAGGTATACAAAGGGTAAGAGAATCTGAATACAATTGAATACCTATAATACTTTCTTATTACAATCTTATACCCTAGTTTGTAGAGGCACACTATGTCGACATCCTTCAACAATCCTGCCTAACTTTGTCTTCACTATCTCCTCCTAGTCTTGCATCAATACACTGCCTAACTTTGTCTTCACTAAGTTTTGGTGTAGCCTAACAAATCCCTAAAATTCCAAAAACTGCTTGGTTAATATGAACAAGAGCACGGTAGCGAGCAAGCCCTCTAACTCATTTTTGTACATCTTGCGACTCTCAAGTCTTAAAACCCTCCAATTTATGAGTACAGATCAATGTATCTAAGAACAAGGATGTGTAGATTAATATATAGAACTCAACACTCTAAGATTTCATCTGAAGCTAAGAACTATTCCTTAACTAATGAGTAGTTATATAATTACATAAGTTTTGTATTCCATACCAACTGAGACCTAGTATAGATGCAATTTCAAATACCAACAGAGTAAATTTCATATACTCTTCTATACACAACAAGCAAAATAACAAACAGTACATTGAGTTGGACAGTCAACAATTGACGAGTTCTAAAGTTTCCAACCAAGAATAAGAAAAGAGGTAGTACAATTAATAAGTTTTATTTTATATAACTCAGACAATGATATAAGATTCCTCTATGAATAAGAATAAGCCTATAAAGAACAACTAGGAATTGAAAAACTCACTCTCAGTTCTGAAGGCATCTTTGTTTGACTGGGCCAAGTTTCATCATTCCACCACCAACCTTCAGAGCAGCGGGAGGTACAGAACTAGGTCGAGCAACCTTGGCCTCACCTTGCCTCAGAAATGCCAGGACATGACTTATAAAGTGTTTCTTGGAGTCAATCAGAGCCTCCCACTGCTGTACATCCTGGGAGAGATCAACCTCCTCCTTAGAATAACTGTGGATGCAGAACACAATGAACTAACAGGTTCCTCCAAAAAAGGGAACAAAAAATTGACTGGATATAGGCCTTGTGGCTTATGTACGCATTCCAACTTATAATACATCCACAGACCCTAAAGACCAGATATGCCTATCCGGAGTCCAATAGCACATATATTATGTCATCGTTATTGTCTTGCTAGTGCTATTACCACAGAAACAAACCAGGTTTTCAAAATTAGTACTGTTATTGTTTCTCTGTACACCTAGAATCATGAGGATTTATTTTATCAAAGAAATAGACGTGCACATATCTCACTGAGAGCACACATATATATTGCAGTTAATTTTGCAACCCCCAATGGGTTTGTGCTTAAAGCATCAAATTCCATTGATTGAATTCATTCCATTCCCTTGTATTGCTCTGTAAACATATCACGTATCCTGATTTTAAGACAAAGGAAAAGATTAAAGAATTCATTTCCCAAATCAGAAGATCTACTGAGAGACAAAACCAGATGCTATTATCTAAAGTAATGCTATGGGCCTCATTAAAGAAAAGGAAGAAGTCAAGAAACTGCTTTCATAGTCAGAGAGTAACCATATCTTGCAAGTAAGAAGTCACATAACCGCAAAACCAACTCAATTTTGAAACCGAATAAATAAAAATAGACAGAAAAAGATTAAATACAAATAAATTAAAACATGCATCAATGAATTTCACTAAATTTCCTCTGAATTCTAATAAACTCAAGTGAAAACCACCACCATTGTTCAGATACCCTCTCAATTCCAAGCAAAGCAAACCCCAACTTTAAACAAATATGAATCAAATTCAAGAAAACAAACATATACCCACTTCAAAACCCACATATACAAACAAGAAAACACCAAAATTGACATGAAAGAAAGAAATTTTCATCTTTGTTTCACTAAATGAACATGTACCAGTCCAAAAACTAGCCTCAGCCTTGTTGTACATCTCCCAAAGTTGCTAGTACCTGATGGGAAACATACAGAATCTCTGGGTTTGCTATACTAAAATTGGCTCTTCCTCCTCCTTGTCATCTCTCTCTATGTGATTCATTTATAAGAGAACCCATGCCCACTGGGTTTGTGGGTTTCAGTGTCGTTGGGTAGAGACTAGAGAGAGAGAGAGAGGTAAATCCTACAAAGATAATTTTTGAACCGCTTCAACTGAAATTTCGGTGTTGTAGTTCAACTAGAATCATAGAGTAACGGCAAAGTGAAGGAAACGAGAGACTAGAAGCAGAAACAATTTACTGCTGGACCGTGAATACCGAACTTCTCGCTTATCTGTGCTTTTGATGAAGAAGCTGCCAAACCAGATATCTTTCGTGGTTTTAATGAAGAAGATGCCTACCCATATATTAGCTGTAAGCCTCTCATCCCAGATGCCAAAATACCAGAAACCCCTCGGCCTTTCACCACGACGGCACAAAAATTACAGTTAACGTCTCATTAACAGTCAACAAAAAGTAATCAGTTTGTGAAGATGTTAACTGGCCACGTCACTGGGGCCCTCTTGGTCTACATTTCATTTGGTTCATTGCAGCCCAACTCCAAAAAAAAAAAATAGTTCAAGCTCATGCCGAGCTTAATCATTTTGGTATTCCTCTTAGCTTAGCTCATTTACACCCTCTAGATTTACGTCGTTCTTAATAATATCTGATTACACGTATTTGTAAGCATATAATTATGTTTAAAACATGTGAATCAAGATAATCTTTGAGCTAATTATAATAACTTTATATTTTTATTTATTTTATTGTGAAAATAAGATAAAATTAAGCGAAATTGAAGTAAATTATAATTTTCAACAAAAGGACAAAATTGGCAGCTGTCAAGTGTCAATCATGGTCAATGTCAACGAGAAATGGAGAGATTCGAGCATACATGATGATGGCAAGCAGGGAAAATAGAAAAAGGAAATTAATCAAATGATTGATTGCTTATTTAATCGAACGATTAATTAAGTAATTGCATTTTGATTAATTAAGCAATTGCATGCAGCTTTAGCCATCACGTGTACGTGTAAGCCACGTGGAACAAAAAAATGAAAAAGAGGAGGATCTGGATCCTCTCCTTGGTTCCCTTTGGGCCTTGGTTGTCCTCAGCTATAGGGTTAATAATATGCCACATTAGCAAAATCAGTAAGTTTTAAAATTTCACTGTTAACAGAACTCAAATGTATCCAAAAGTTTCTCTCTCCCCTTCCGCGTGTTCCTCCCCTACACAGTTCACATTCGAATCCTTCATCTTCCATTGAAGCAATTCTCTAATTCCTCTTTCATCTTCTTTCAATTAGAAGCTAAAACTCAGAGATGATCGAGTCATGGAGATCCCACAATCAAATTCAAGCTTCACCCAAATCAAACCTCCCTCTTCTTAAGCGAGGACGGATCAAGGTCAATATATATATATATATATATATATAAGGGCTTATTCAATTGCTCGGGTTTTCTCACATTGAAAATTTTTCTGGGGAGCAATCTGAGAAATCCGAGTGGGGATTTTGCTGGGCTTTATTAGATTCATGTCGATCTCAAATGAGGACGACGATAATGATCGATCACGATGTGTTGCCTCTGAAAATCACCTCGGCCTATACAGCCGAGGGATCAAGGAACAAATGTCCTTCTCGATGAATAGATACGGAGCGTGCCAGCACACGGCCAGAAGGCCAAGTGTGCAACTGTAGGTGTAGTGGATGTAAATCTGACTTATCAAGCAATTGTTAGCCGAGGAACAGAGCCGGCCCGGAGAGCTGCTGCCTGAGGCAGCCGTCTCAGGCCACCAGTTTCCGGAGGCCTTGGAGAAATTTAATTATGTATATATATCATATATAGTCTATATATTTTCTTTGCTATCATTGACACAAACTGATTTGTTGCGCCAACGGCAAGCTGTGTGTCTCTTTCTGAACCAACCGAGGTTCAAACCTCGTAGGCGTATTCTCTTTTCACTTTTTTTTTCGTAGGCGTATTCTCTTTTCACTTTTTTTTTTTGACCTTTTCCATATAAAAACAGACAATTAATAATTGTGTTTTCCTTTTTCATATCAATAATTCATTTCTTTCTCCATATAAAAATCTTTTCCTTATGAAAAACTGATTTTTTTTCTTATCCTTTTTCTATGAAACAGACAGTCAGACAATTAATTCATTTCCTTTTCCTTTTCATATAAATAACTAATTCATTTCCTTCTCCATATAAAGATTTTGACCAAAAATCCTAGCCTATATATTAATTATTTTAACTACTTTTTGTATTTCAGAAATTTATATACGAATCAACATTCATATATTTTTGTTTTGTTATTAATTCTACACAAAATTTTGTACTGCATTTTGGCGATATATACACACGCACACACACATGAAGGGCCACATTTTATTTCTTTGCCTCAGGCTGTTAGAGTCTCAGGACCGCTATTCTCGGCTGAGGTTCAATGCCTCTAGATTAAGGACTTGGTGGCTGAAGGTCGGGTGAGTTAGGTGTGGTTGTGAGAGTATGAGTAAATATAAGATTAATAGATACTATGAGAATACGAACAGTAAATAGCACGATCAAACAAGTAAAGCATAAAGAAATAAGGAGCAAATAAAAGATAATAACAACGAAACTGAAATCTGGAATGGCTGAAAATTATCAACTATTGTTTGAAAGAAAACAAAGAGAACAATTCAAAATCGATACTAGGCTACAAGAAAGGTAAAGTAACTGAGATTGTAACTAGCAGAGCAAATAAACTAAAGAAACAGACGGAAATTCTACCTAAGCAAAAGGTAAAACAAAATAATTAAGAAAAGCTTGATGGCTTGAGTTTCTAGAGTTGTGTTGTTGTCTTCTGTCGATGCTTCTATTTATATCGGCTGCTTTGTGACTTGAACTGATCTCTTGACTCTTTGAAGTTGAGTGGAATTCGGCCTCCTCTTGGCTCAGTGACTCTATCTTGATTCGGCTTTAATACTTATCGTCGGCTGACTTGACACTGGACTCTATCCGGATTGGCTTTGATGGACGTCATCCACGGCTGCAATTAACCTTGAAGTAGTCTATCTTGGATTGAACTCTCTTCATCGGCTGACATGAACTTCAAGTCGATTGAAATACTACTTGATCAAACTTCATCTTTATCGCTTATCGGCCTCTCTGACAATCGGCCATTATCTTTCTAAGTTGAGTTCGGATTGGAAACCAATTAGAGTATTGGCCAAGGAGCTTTTAAACAATAAACCAATGACTACGGGCCGGCCGATAAACAATGGCCTAACTTTCGAAACTCTCTATCGGCCTAGTTCTTATGTGACTTGTCTTGGACCAAAATGAATTGTCCAATTATTCATTGGCCAATGTCTCTATCTATTGGCCCCCAATTACCTTTTGAGCGGCTCATTGTAACTAGAAATCAATCTAATTATGCACATTAGCTATGTCTGAGTGGACATGCAAATGTGGGTACAAACATGATGATATCCTTTCATCTTTCCTCTTCCACTGTACATCCTTCTCTTGCATCAATCTTCTTCCTCTCTCAATCCATGTGACAATTCTGTTTTCCATCTTATTCGCCATTCTTCCATCTTTGTTTTTCTCTCTCGATTTCACTCTTGTAAAAAGCTTCCCATCCACTTACCCTTCTCCCTTTCTTTTTCTCCATATCTTTTCCACCCAACCCGAATCACAATCATTATCAATTTCCTCTTTGATTGACAAAAGTATAAAAACTTGTCTTGCAATATAGATGAAAAAAAAAAACAGAACAAATAACTATCTATTTATCCAATATAGTTGCAGAGAAACAAACAGGGAAGTGAGGGAAGAGATGAGATTGAAGAAAAATTATAATGAAGAGAAGCTTCGCTTTTGGTCAGTGTTTTTTTTTTTTTTTGGTTAAACGCCGTTTGCTTTCAAGTTGGTGTTATTAGGGGGTTTTAATGACTTTGGCTGAGGTGTCATAACATTGGCGTTTGGATTTCGTGTGGACGGTTGTGATTGAAAGCTGACGACAACCAAGTCCCAAAAGAAGCCAAGAAGAGATCCGGATCCCAAAAAAGAAAGAAGATGAAGAACCCACCAAACATTATGAGTCCTTGTTAACCAGCACGTGCCCGGTCTTGGGATTTTTGATGCCCTAGGAGAAAAAAAATGTGATGCCTAACTACCCATAGATAGTGTATTATTATTATTTTATTTTCACATGTAAAACACTTAAACTTTAAGAGAAGTTTTAAATACACACCCTTAATTACTTAATACACACTCCATACTTTATACACCACCCATTTAATTTCTATTCTAATATTCTACTAAATACACAACCCAAAGTACCTAAAATATCCTTAATCTCAAAAATCATGAAATTGTTGTAAATATTATTATCTATGTGGATGTCCATGTAAATACTCATTAGTTATGTACTTTTTTGTAAACCCTACCTCTATATAAAGGAGGCTAATGAGACTGAATAATACACTTCTACTTCCTCCCTACTATTCTCTCTACTTTATAACACGTTATCAGCACGCTCTGCTATTATTTTTTGAAAACTCTATGATGATCTACGAGTTTATGGTGCAACGTTGTTGCTATTAACTATAACTTATGATTTATGAGTTTATTCATGATCTATGTCATTTATGCATATCAGTTTATTTCTTAAGGTGCCATCGATTCCTGCTTTATTTCATGAGTTTATTTCATGATCTATGATCTATGCTTTAATCTTATATATAATCATTACGGTGCCATCAATTCCTGCTTTATATACTGATATACATATGTTCTTTTTCTCATATATGAGTATAATTGCTGAAAGTTTTGGTTGATCACACAAATAGAATCATACCCGTTTTCCTTTCTAACAATCTCAATTTTTTTTTGTCAATAATCATGCCTCTCTCCTTATTTTGGTTTTGCAACCAAAACCCAACGTATTATCCCATAAGGTGCAATAGAAGCATTAGTTTTTACTTGTCTATTTAATAGCATTTTCTGGGGGTTTTTTTTTTTTTTGTCAGTATACACTCATAAGATTTTTTGTGCGTTTCCCTCAATTGTCCTTAGGCATCAATCCTGATTCGTCCTATATTTCATGATTACAAGTATTAGTATATGCCCTATGTTGTCATCTGCACATGTATTTATGAATTGATTAATATGAGAAGCAATCTTGACGTGATGAGAGTGATGACCACTATCTATGTTGATTCAATTTATGGCAGGATCAGTAACTCCCAAAGGCGGATCAATATTTTTTTTTGATATCCAGGTTATACAATCCTACGATTATGTGTATAAGTATGCTCAAAAGGTAAGGACGTATGATATGATTTTATTGCTCATAGACGGATTTCAATGACCATTGTAAATTCAATGCGATCAAAATATTTTCTTTATATGATTACACGAGGGCCTGAAGTTCCTCAAAGATTGTGTAGTGGAAAAATTGCGATATGAAGTCTCATAAATTTATACAATTACGAGGGCCTGAAGTTCCTCAAAGATTGTGTAGTGGAAAAATTGCGATATGAAGTCTCATAAATTTATACAATTACGAGGGCCAGAAGATCCTTAGAGTTATATAATATTTTTTTTATCCCCAATAATTATAAGAGGGCCGGAAGTTCCTCAAAATGTTTGGGTATTGGGGTTCCCTCCTCTGCACGACAATGTGAATTTGAAGTTCAATTTTGAATGTAAAGCTAGAAGCTACGTTCTCCACAAGATAAAATTATGTTCTTGTGTGATTAGAGGAAAAAAAATTATCATTTTGTGAAGTGAAGCAGACCAGAAGTTCTGTGTATTTTCTTCATTAATGGAACCAGAAGTTTCCACAATTAATTTTATTGCATAGTTTATCTATTTATTTTTCTTCCCTGCAATTTTTCTATTTTATTATGTACTTTCATTACAGTACTTATCTTTTTAAATTAATTTTTTTTGTTACTTATATGGACCAGCAGTCCTATACCTCGAACATACGAATTTTGAGTGTAATATTTTTGAACCAGAAGTTCAAAACTTCATAGTAGAACCTGAAGTTCTAACAGTAAAACTCAAACCCGAAGCTTTGAGTATAAAATATAAATTAGTTAAAAGTGAATTTGAAGCTTCACTTTAGTCACCTCGAGCCTGAAGTTTCGAGCATCAAATTTATTTGAACCCGAAGTTCAAATTACCAAATTTTAGAACTTGCAGTTCATAGAAAAAAAAAATATATTCGAACCTGAAGCTTCAATTACACATACAATTCATTCATAGTTTATTTGACTTTATGTCAACTCGAACTAGAAGGTTCGAGTAAATTTTCATACGTCGATTGATACATTCTTCTTTATGCCTGCTTAAAGCATTCCACCTTAGAACCTGAAGTTCTAATTGTGCAAACTCGAGCCATAAGTTTCCAGTGGATATGTAGACAATTTATCGAAGAGTTTTAATCTCGGTCAACCCCAAACCTGAAGTTTTGAGGGGATTTTATTGACACCAATTTAAAAGTAAGCAGATATTTGACCGTTGGTTTATGACGAATGAGTATGAGTATACCCCAAATTTGTGATCGTGACTTTTGTAATTAAAAGAGATCATAACCTGTAGTTCCTTGATCCTTAATTACATGAGGACCTGAAGCTCCTCAATGATCATACTAACTAGATGACCATCTAAAGTCCTTCACTCATAAGTTATGGTCATGAAGTTTAAACTCGACATTTCGAGTATATTATTTTGGCCAGAAGTGCAAAATGCATTTGATGTTTATCTATATCAAACAACAATACAATAATTAAACGTCATGTTTTACCTGTATAACACGAACTAGAAGCTTCGTGTATATCCTATGAGATCTACTGTTCAATTCTTACCAATTGATTTGTGTCATCTTCAAACTTATGTTTTGAGTCACTTTCAGGCAATGCAATTTTACCCATGGTGTCCAGAAAACATTATTAAGGCTTATGCTTATGAGGTTAATATAACAATCATCTCAGATCTTACATATCTGATTGATGGCTCCAGAAGAGCACACATATATTGTCTCGTTGCATTTTGTGCCTCCAACATAGTAAGAAAGCCGATTGACATGGCTATACCATGAAATGCCACCAGAAGTGGATCATGGAAAGAGAGAAATCAGGAGACAATGTAAATACTGCCCTAACATCCATATATGTGAGGAAATTAAAAATTGGGCATGTGTGACCTGTGATGCACTATATGGTGGATGTTTATCAAGCCATTTTCAAAATGTCACTAGTCAAATTAAATTGCATTGACTAATAAGAACATTGAGATTATCACACATCCCTGATGTCTTTTGCTTGCAATAAGCAAAGTTGCAAGCACTATTGTGTTATTCCTCAGATTTATTGTAACCTCTAAGTCCCCATTGAAACTAAATGTTTCTTAATCCGATTATCTAGGAACCTGATATTCCTTAAGAGGTTGTTATAAATTGAAAAAATTGAAACCTAAAGTTTCTTGGATCTCCAATTATATGAGGGCTTGAAGTCCCTCCTCTTTATGACTACACAAATATATACGTGACAGTGAACTTGAGGTTCTCCACGTGATAAAGTTACTATTTTATTATGGATTGTAGTCTTTAACTCGAAATTTTGGAGTATATCATTTTGGCCAGTAGTTCACAATTAATGTTTATTGAAGCTAAGGTAACAACCATATCAAGAGTTGTAGATCTTGATCTATGGCTCCAAATGAGCTCTTATCATGTTACCGAATTTGAAATATTGTTGCATTAATTGCTTACTATATGGTTGGAAAAGACTTTATGCCATCAGATATATACTGTATCGAATTTTCTGCAGTAAATTAAGGCATATGATGTCATGAACCTGAAGTTCCTTGAACCAAATATACTATTTTGGCATGACCGGTTACTTCATCTTTTGTCTACCATGTTGCATGGAATCACTTACAAGTTTGATGATTGCTAATCTTACTCACAAGCAAATTGTTTATTTACATATTTGCGAGTTGTCACTTTAATGAGACAATCCTCCTGCAATGAGGGGGAGAAATATTGTTCCTGATGAACGATATGAATTGGTGTGAGATATTTATCCACCATTTCTTAAAGAAAGTGACAAAATTATATGCTAAATGCAAAGACATCTGCTTGGGTTAAAGTCTTTGAGACCGACCGTATTAATACAAACAATGTAGAATCCATTTGATTTGTGGGATGCAAGTGTATCCAAGTGACATGGTTCTCCGGAAGAGAATGTCATTAAACAATATCAAAGCTCCTTATATGGCTACACATACGAAGGGTGTAAGAACGCCATTAGGAAATGATGTCTTGGTGATGCAATAATAAATTAATATGGTTGATGCTAATGAACAAAGCATGTTTTGACCTAAATCTTGGTTTGGGTTCGCCACCAACCAATGAACATCTTCACTCCAAAGAAAGTGATAAATTTTTGAATGCATCTTTTGAGCATGGTCATAATAAGACAGTATTCCCGCCATTAGGGGGAGGAAATACTACTATCATTTGAATAACGGTGTGAATTTGTGTGGATTGTATCCACCAGGTCTAAAGTTTTAAACTCCCAAAACAGGGAAGATTATACAAGCCCTATAATGCTCTTTATGAGATTATAAGTAAAAAGATCCACATTCGCTACATAATTCATCTATGAGAGATGATTGTCCTAGAAGCGACAATGTATGCCCCAGAAGTGGCATGGGTACCCAATATCAATAAGCTTATTATAGCTAATGCATGCATATAAGAATGTATGGGATCTATGATTAATGATGGTCATCGATGATAATTTACATTTGGTAGCTACCAAAAATCTTTAAGGGCTGTATGGATGCTATACCACGTTTTCACCATGAATGTCGACAAAGTATATTATTGGCCAAATTGAAAAGAGGCAATTCCAATGAAATTCAATATTTGAAACGTGATGAAATACTTGGACCTCTAACCCTACAAGTTACAAAAGGGTATTTATCAAAAGTGAAGATAAATCACTATGATACAATGTCTATTTATCGAGACATGAGATTGTTTTAGTCTCTTTCATTGTTATTGTTATGATTTTGGAGCGGTACACTCCCATTGGCGGTGCATCTGCACGTTGCATTAGTTTACTTCACCCCAATAATAACATTATTGCCCCCCAGTAGACTGACCTTTTTGTGTTCTGGTTTCTGCAGGTTTCTACCCTCTAGCCATATGTTTTTGTGATTCTGAGACTGATGCAAATTGGACATTCTTTTTTAAGCATTTGAAGACTTTGCTTGTACCTCAAGGAAGAGTCATCACATTTATTAGTGATCGGGGTACTGGACTATTGAGTGCTTTTGATAAGGTATTTGCTGGTCATCCACACCTGTTTTGTTACAAGCATTTGGTGGCGAACCTTGCCGGTAAATATAGGGGTAAAGGTAATTCTGTTTTGATAGAAGCGGTTAAGAAGAAGTTTTTTAAGGTTGCTTATTCCTCTACTGAGAAAGAGTACCATTTCAATTTGCGATTGCTTAGACAAGAGGGTGGTGCTGAGATTATTGACTCTTTTCTTGCTGAAATTCCAGTGGAGAATTGGTGCCGTGCATTTTATACTAGCTGCCGATATGGCATTATGGCTAATGGGATTGCTGAATCATTTAACTCTTGGATTGGACTTGAGCGTATGATACCGGTATATTGTATGTTGGATCAGAACAGAATTAAACAAATGGAGCTGGTGGGTGAGAGGAGAGATGAGGCAGAACATTGGACCACAGAACTGACTCCCAAAATGGAGGAAAGGTTGAAGGAGCAGATGGAGAATTCCCGTCGTTTCAATGTCCATTACTCTAACCCTGGTGTTTATGAGGTTCGATCTAACTTTTCTTATGTAGTTAACATTTCCGATCATACATGTTCATTGTGTGACATGGCAAATCAATTGCTTTCCTTGCCCTCATGGCCTTGCTGCAATACAAGCGGCCTCTAAAAGTGTCTATGATTATATTGATA
>JANPXK010001083.1:0-24160 GCA_024704745.1 Rosa lucieae
TCCAACAATAAACACTGATAACCCGTTCGACAGTAGACCCTAAGATGTCAGCAAGACCGGAGGCCAGCCCAGACCTCAGGGCGCTACTGGACGAGAGCAATTTCACACTTGGAAAAAGCCAGCCTTAGGGTTTCTCTAGAAGAGAGGTTTTTGGGCCATCAGAGCTTGTAAAATAAACAGTATGTTATCATACTGCACGTAATGTGAGTTGTAAATTTATTTTTTGGCCGATTTTTTGAGTTGTAATTTGATTAGTTGTGTGAAATTTTTTTCTTTCTATTAAACAAAACTAGGTAAATAAGTTGTTAATGTCTGAGATTCAGCGGTAGCCAAATCTTGTATAACGCTGGTCCGGATGCAGACCACTGCTGAGACGATTGTTGCACTACCGCTACATGTCAAGTAAAATACAACGCGCGTCAGAGGGAGACCATGGTTGGCGGTCTTCTCTTCTCTAATGCCTAAGTTAGCCAATGTATTTATGTTGACAGAATAACGTTAGGTAAGTTGTAGATGCGTAATTAATGAGGAGAGAGGAGTGGACCTTTTATAGGTGAGAGAGAGACTAATCTCTTTCTTGTTTTCTATGTGGGACTGACATGCTTCAGTTCCCAGCTTCTAATGCTTCAGTTCCCAGCTTCTAATGCTTCAGCGAGATGGCCTTGGCGCGGCGCATCAGCAGTGATCTTAAGCTGAGCCAGCACTTAGATGATAGCCCGCTTGGTGATGTTTCTGTAGGTCACACCCTTGCCGATTGTTGGTACCACTAGCGGTGGTATGAGCGTAGCTCATTATAGCTAATTATGGCTAGGCAAATGCTCATGTAAGTACATAAGTTATTTGGTCTATCTTTCTTGCCACAACCCAATTTACTTAACTTGCCATTACCCTTTAGTCTAGTGACATAAGTTTTTCACTTGCAAATGAGAGCTCGTAAATTCGACTACAGAAGATTAGTTATGGTAATATTCTCAGTTGTCGTTGTAACTAAGAAAAATTAAATATGTTTTTCTTTAATAATATATTGTTTTCTCAAGTTAATAGCATGAAAAATATTTTTTTTTTTTTTAAATAGGCTTTGATTGCATCTATCGTTAATCTTGCTTGGCACGTTAACTAACTTTTGTGGAAAAAATCAATTATTATTTAGATTATACATCCCACATGGGGAAAATGAGACCTTGTCTATGAGTTTATAAAGGTTTGGACCACTCCATCTATTGCCAATTTGTTTTGAATGTGAATCTTATATTACTTTATCATGGTATCATAGCGGGTTGTCTCACGTGTGCATGTCTCACGGCCACACGGGCTCCACATCACCCAATGTTGTCAACGAGTATGGCTTGAAAATTCGCCACATTTGCAGAGGCATGTTGAGATTATACATCCCATATGGGAAAAATGGGATATTGCCTATAGATTTAGAAGGATTTGAATCACTCCATCTATTGCTAATTAGTTTTAAATGTAAACTCATATTAATTGATAATTATATCACCATCTGCTTGACTTCATACATCAAACAAATTATTAAGGCTTTTTTTTTTGGCGTAAAATTATTAAGACTTTGCCCCTCTCGTTTAATTAGGGCTCGACTCGGGTCGGTTTTGCAATTTCAAGGACTAAATCCGGAACCGGAACCGATAACTGATTATTAAGAGAAAAATATATTTTTCATTTGCCGCACTTTGCACGCCAATGACTAGCAATGGTCCATGACTGTATCATAGCCACTAGAATTTATTAAGACATTTGAAAAGAAACGCTATGTATAAGTTATAAAGGGTGTACGTACTAGGTTATAAGGGTCCTTTCAAAAGGCTGATAAAGGGTAAACAGTTTTTCCAAGTCTTCATGTCCGTGAGTGTACGTAAACACGTTAAATCTTCATGTCCATGAAGTCTTCATGTCAATTCACAACTCTAAGCTAGTATTAATGGCTAAGCCATCAAATAAGTGACTATTTTGGATTTTGTTTTTTGAATATTAGTTTTAGATTTTGATTATTAAATTTTTATTATTGAGATTGAATTTTAGCATTTTATTATGAATTTTTCGTAAACAAAAGGTTAATACTATATAAGTTAAACCGCCTTACCGGCTGAACCAAACCATCTTTAAATTGATTGGATTGGATTAAGCTTATTTTTTTTCGATAGCCAGTTGTCTAAAATATCTAAACCGCTCATTTTGGCATAGAAATTGTTTGAAGTCAAAACCGATCCAATCCAATCGGTTGCAACTCTATTCATGTCCATGAGTAGTAAACGCGTTAATCTTCATGTCCATGAGTAGTAAACACGTGTAGGGGTAAACACTTTTACTGAGACTTCATGTCCATGAGTAGTAAATGCGTCAAGTCTTCATGTCCATGAGTAGTAAATGCGTCAAGTCTTCATGTCCATGAGTAGTAAATGCGTCAAGTCTTCATGTCCATGAGTAGTAAACACGTCAAGTCTTCATGTCCATGAGTAGTAAACACGTTAAGTCTTCATGTCCATGTCAAATTGTACGTTTGATATGATGTATGATACAAAATAGTTTTCAATTCTAGATTATAATATATGACCTCGATAACGAATACACTGAGTTAATGTCGGGGCGATGAGAATATATTAGAATTGTACAAGAAAAATGAATTACATGTTTACATGTCGGTGCCAGAAGCCCAGAACTGCGCAGTTTGGATTTTGTTCTTTCCTTTTAGTTGTTTCGACACTTGCTGAGTTGCTGATGAGTTTTTTTTTTTCGACAAAGGACACTTGCTTATGAGTTTCCTTTTCTTTCTTTTAGTGTTTGTTATTGGGCCTCTCTTTTGCGCTCTTTGGGGCTTTGCCCCAAATTAATTTTGACCAGAATACATTAAGACATGGCAGAATTATTACCGCTTATAAGTTAAAGAGACGATTATGTATCATAATGTAAGACTAGCCGTGGCAATCAGATATAATCTAATATAATCTATGGATAATAGATTGTTTACGCACTTTAGATGAGTAAATAGTTATCGACTTGGCTAGTTATCAACTTTACTTGCATTCACTGAGAAATTGCAGCATATTTACTTCCACATAGTTCCAAGGACTACACCATCTTATCATGAGACTTGAGAGGGATATATCAGAAATGAAGATTAACGAAATAACAGATTGAAAAATATCTAACCACAAAAATTCATAACAAAGAAAAACCAAATAAGAAGGATCACAGATGACTGACCTTGACTTTGGGCCGTAAGGATGTATGGTGTAGCCGTGTTGGTAACTGCATTTACTTCAAAGGTAGACAAGTACGAAGATCAATCATCGAGTCTTCCTTTCCTGTCTATAAAAGGCCAGGCTTTGTTAGCTAGCACCCACATCACTCAAACAATAAAATTTGCATAAATCTTTCTTTCAATTACTTGCATGCCATGGCCATACGTGGGATGCTGATTATGCAACTCTCACCGGTCGGAGTATTGATTCTGGTCCTATTATTAGAAGCGTCAGCAGCAGCAGCAACTCAAGCCTTTCCACCTCAATCCAAGTCAGGCTGCACTGATCACTGTGGTAGTCTCACAATTCAATATCCCTTTGGCGTAGAGCCTGGTTGTTACAAGACAGATGCCTTTTCTGTCAGTTGTAACAAGTCCACTGAACCCCCAACATTAATGTGGGGGCGAACCATCTCTATTACTGGCATATCTCTGGCTAAGGGTGAGATGCAAATAATGCAGTTCATAGCCAAAGATTGCTATGACAGCCGGGGTGTGACTACTTCCAACGTCAGAGCTGACCTCCGGGTGCCATCTCCCTTCACCATATCTCATACAAAGAACAAGTTTGTTGCTGTTGGTTGTGATACTTATGCAGTTTTCAGAGGTTACCGTGCAGACGGAGAAAGATACACATCCGGGTGCATGTCCATATGTGACAATTTCGACAGCGTCGAGAAGTCTTGCTCAGGCATTGGATGTTGCCACACTGACATCCCTAGTGGACTCAAAAATCGTACTGTCACATTGGATAGCTATTCCAATCATACATCTGTACAGAGCTTCAACCCGTGCAGCTACGCCTTTATTGTGGAAGAAGGCAAGTTCACATTTTCCCCGAATACGAGTTTTAAGCAACTGGACAACACTACAGAGCTTCCGATGATTCTTAATTGGGAAATTGGGGAAGGGACTTGTGAGATAGCTACGAAGAGGGATGATTATGCCTGCAAGGCTAAGAGCAGTAAGTGTATCAATCGGACCATCAGCAATGAGCTGTCTCGTTACTTTTGCCAGTGCCTACCAGGTTATGAAGGAAACCCCTACCTTCCAGACGGTTGCCAAGGTGATCTATATATATTATATATTTTATATATACACACACACACACACATACATACATACATACATCTATCTGTGCGTGTGAGTGTGCGTACGAACTTGTGTAGATATTTAAATGTGTGCATGTGTGTATGATTCAGTTGTTGCACCTATAAAGCTCAAAATTGGGATTTTTCCTCATAGGTCTGTCATATATGAATGTTTTTTCACTTTTTTTTTATGGTTATATTTTCAGATATTGATGAGTGCAAGGCTTCAAACTCCTGCACCAACGGGACATGTGTAAATTCACCCGGAGATTACTCCTGTTTGTGTAATGAAGGGTTCATACACGACGGTGTGAATAACAAAATTTGCACCCAGGACAATTCCAAAAATCAACCAAAGATCACACTCCTGCTTAAGATATCATTGGGTAAGTTTGTACGTACATATATATTTAGCATGCATCCTACATAAGATCATAGCTAAAGTACTGAACTTTTTTTAAGCAAGTGGACCCAAATTCATTTACCTTCAGCTACATTAATTAGGACCCAATTCTAAACTGAAATTTTCATATTTGTTTTAATTGATCTGAGAAATTTTCGTTTTTAATTTCTGCAAAAAGTGAAATAAAGCTACACATGGTTTCTTTCTTTCTTTCTTTTTTTCCCTTTTTTTTTTTTAGAAATTATGAAGCTACATGTAATTGAAGTGCATTAGTTGCATGCTTATTTGTTCCAGTTCTAGTCATTTGAGTATATAGTGTATGTAAGAAGCTCCGGCATATGTTTTCCCTGTTTTCAGTGGTTCTCTTCTAATTAAAAGCTTAGAAAGATTGATTACTATCACAGCTTTCACTAAGAATTCCAAAATGTAAAATGAATAAACAATTTCCTCGTAAGGTGGATTATGGATCTCTTAATTCTTCCATACATTCCTACCCTTCAAATGAAGTCAAAACTTAATTTTAGGTTGAAAAGTATGGTATATCCGTAGTTGATGAATCATTTGCAGTGGAATTCTCTGTTCTTTTTCTTAATTTTGTTACAATATATGATTTTTGTTGAGCAAATAAGAAGTTTATGCCTTCTGAACAGTGCTTGTGTACATTAAAAAACTACACCATGCATTGTCCAAAAAATCTGAACAATCCTATTCTTTCTAAATGAAGTTGTTCATGGGAGAAGGGGAAGGGGAGGGGAAAAAAAGGACAATAAGAGAAGATATTCCATTTAAAGTTGCACAAAACAAGGCGAAAAAGGAGGTTAAGGAAGTAAATGCAAAACAACATAAACGTACAAGAAGACAATCCAGCTAATCATCACCAGTGGTCGAGTTGGTAAGAGCCTTCAGATGTGGAACCCCCACTCCCGGATTCGAATCCTGCCGACGCTGATTGGAGTTTAAATCCCAATATATTCTTATGGCCAAGGGGAGGAAGTGTTTTGACATGACCGCCCGCGCACGGATTAGTCTCTAGACCTAAATAAAAAAAAACAATCTAGCTATCTTAAAAATCCTATTCCTCCCGAGAATATATTTATAAATGGGGCAATTCATTATAAATATTTTAAAAAAAAAATCGAATTCCGTTAAAGCTCACTTCCCCCTTTCAAAAAAAAAAAAAAAAAAGGCTCACTCTCTTTTAGGGGACCCCGACTCTGACGATGTGTATAACGCATATTTTACGCCCCCGTATGTATGGAATAGTGATTTTTCATTTCTGTGCAGGTTTAAGTGGGGGCTTCTTGGTTTTACTCGTTGGAATTTTGTGGGTATGTTGGGGAATAAAGAAGAGACAATTCAGTAAACTCAAAGAAAAGTACTTCAAAGAGAATGGTGGCTTGTTGTTGCTACAACAACTTGCTAGTCATGGAAGCTCGTTGGAGACAACAAAAATCTTTACTGCTGAAGAACTAAAGAAGGCAACAAACAATTATCATGAAAGTAGAATCCTTGGAGAAGGAGGCTATGGAACAGTTTACAAAGGAATACTACCAGATGACAAAGTGGTGGCCATAAAGAAGTCAAAAGGTGGTGCCCCAACCCAAAGTGATCAGTTTGTTAACGAGGTGATTATTCTTTCTAAAATCAACCACAGAAATGTGGTGAAGCTATTAGGTTGTTGTTTAGAAACAGAAGTACCTTTATTAGTATACGAGTTCATCACCCATGGCACTCTTTATGAGCATATTCATAAAAAAAGATCACCACTCTCATTTGACTTAAGAATGAAGATAGCAGTTGAAACTGCAGAAGCATTAGCCCATTTGCATTCCTCAATTTCCACACCTATCATACATCGAGATGTGAAAGCAGCAAATATTTTGTTAGATGATAATTATACAGCGAAAGTGTCAGACTTTGGAGCTTCACGATTGGTTCCTTCAGGACAAACAGAAATACAAACGCTAGTTCTCGGGACATTCGGATACCTAGACCCTGAATATCTGCAATCAAACCAACTGACAGAAAAGAGTGATGTTTACAGCTTTGGAGTTGTCCTAGTGGAGCTACTAACAAGCAAAGTGCCTGTTTCTAAAGATAGATGCTTAGCAAGTATCTTTGTTGCTTCCATGGAAGAAGATTGGTTGAATCATATTCTTGATGATGATATAGTGAATGAGCGAAACATTGAGACCGTAAAGGAAGTGGCCAATCTTGCAAAAAGATGCTTGAGGGTAAAAGGAGAGGAAAGGCCTACCATGAAAGAAGTTGCTAAAGAGTTGGAGGAAATGAGTGTCATGGCAAAACATCCGTGGGGATTTAATGCTAATTTCTGCGGAGAAGAGAATGAGTACTTGCTTGGGTCACTTAATTCAGAAGCTTTTGTTGTGGGTGTTGGAGGAGGTGATTGCAGTTCTAGTGGTCTAACTAGTGGTACGACCAATGCATATGACAGCATGCAAAACCAACTGCAGTTGATGCCATACGGTGGTGTACGGTAGTTGATTGGTGTCGCTTGTGATGTTTTTTGTCATGCACGTATTAGTATGGTTGTTTCAGTTTGATATGAATGTTAGTACGTCACAAAATAAAAGTGTATTTTAACATTTTGTAAATGTGGTATGCAAGTCAAGTGTCGTATTACTTGTTCTTTTCCTACTACTGTGCTTCATGCAACTTAGCAAGCAGGTACTGTGTTGTAAACATATCTGTTTTTCATTAGTGATTTGGTTTTAGTCTTTCAAGAATTAAAGGTCACGCACGCAGATGTTTTCCCTTGATAGGGTTTTACTGCGTCAACTTTCACGTAAGAAGGTGTACTGTACGTTGGGGTACGGTAATTAATTGTACCTCCCCCAACCAAAATAAATAAGTGATTAAAAGCTTATTCACTAATTAAACATAATTTTGTTGGTATAGTTTGGCACTTTGATATGGTGTGCACCAAGTAAACTCAGTATATGGTGTTACTAATTAAACAATCTTAATCCCCGAATCAATCAACCAAAACTTGGATGAAGAGCTAGCCTGTATCGGTGCATAGGCATTCGTGTATATTAATTAAGTTGCTAATTGATTCGGGCATTATGATTGTGGCATTGCAGATCATATATGTAATGCAAACATGACAAGTATGTAGTAGGAGCTATGCAGTTTGTCTGCATGCTTTCGAAACATGAAAGATATACAGTTAAGCTTGTTGGTGCTGGAATATACCCGGCCAGGCTTTTCTTTTCTTTCTTTTTTCTTTCTTTTTTGGGTAAATCCAGAGTTCCAGACTGTATCTCTGACCATGTTCGATATTGGTGCAAGGAGACATGATAATACTTGAATAGACTTCATTGTGTCGATGGGGAGACCTGATTAAGCAGAGGTCTCGGGTCGTTGGGTTAAGGCCGAGAAGTGGATTTGACTGGGTCGTTTGGACCGGAAACCCAGATGGATTTGTTGCGTCTGTATTTACCTTACGTTCAGCTGATATGGTAAGTGGCGTTGAGAGACTTGGCTAGCCCCAACGGTGACCGAGATGATGATCTCCCAGAGGAGGAGAAGGAGTCCCGAACGGGCGGACATGCAGGTACCCGAGGTGAGTGCATGTAAAAGGAAGTTGATCTTTTTCTTCTTCTTTCTTTCTTTCCTTTTTTTTTTTTTTTTTTTTTTTGGGGGGTACTTGAACGAGTTAACGAGTGAAACGTTGCATCCCAGGAGTGCGTGTTAGGAGATCAGTGTTGTTTTCAGGACTCTAACTTAGACACAATCGGGAAGCGGTCTGAGTTTTTTTTTTTTTTTTTTTTTGGTAGGTCTGGATGGTGCCATTGTGCAAGCTTTGGTAGACTACCTAACCCGCACGGGTTGTCAAAATTTGCAAGCTTTGGTTCCGAGGGGCTAGACAGAGAAAGCCAATCTGGTTCTCAAGACTTTGAGGTCGCCTGCCGATCTCGGTAGATGTCAGATCGTTGTCGGGACGAGGAAATCTCTGATAGTGGGCGAGCTCTCGATGGACCATGTGCAAAATCCTGGAAGGCCGGCCAAGGACTTTTTAGATGCGCTGAGAAGATCATACGAGCTATCAGACATAACCAGACATGGTTGACTCTTATCAGCTCGGGTTAATTAGGAGGCTGGATCACAGTAGGGGTAGTTAGGTAGTCTGCCAGAGTTAGAAAGTGAACCGAAGGAGTGCACCAGGGTTAAGAGGCCCAGTTGGGTACTGAAAACTCAGACTGTCCAATGTTGACAAAGGATCTAGTTTGTTGTCCAATTGACCAAGAGGTTCTGAATGTTATTTTGCTCGTCTGGGTCGACAGGGTCGACAGTGTTTATAGTATTTCTGGGAATGTCGCCGGGTACCCGCAGACTTCATGACAGACTTGAGCATGAAGGGATACTAAGCACTAAGAAGACCAAATTCTACCCTGGCTGGGTGCACAAAGTTGCTTAGAAATTTCACTTGTTTGAGGCCAAGAAATGTCCGGGGAAGGAAGATCCGAGTCCCAACCATGGAGTGGTTCGCTAATGTGCGAAAGATCGTGAACAGAGAATGGCAAATCTGCTGTTGATGGCGTGGAGAGATATTTCCATATCTACTTTTTGTCTCCAAATTTTATATTGCAATTTACAATTATGATTTTTGCCACATGGAGTCCCACTAATTTCATATTTCTGAATCGATCTCTAACATTGAAGTTGTTTGGCTCCAAAACCAGCTGGTGTGCAAACAGTCTCTTTTGGGCGAATAGTTGCGCAGGCGTGCCAGCACCGCGGGGTGCAGTCGTTGGGGTAGTCCCGTGACCTGACTTCTTCTTCAAGCGCTGTGGACGAGGAGAGCACCAACCTCGTCACCAGGTTCTTTTCTTGCCTTCCGGAAAAGGACTTCTTGCCTTACGCGAGTAAGGGCTTTAGTTGTGGTCTCTTTGCGTTCACCAAATCGATACTCAACTTGAAAGCCGAGCAGAGCAATCAATGGGAAGTTGGAGAGGAACACGAGTTTGCTAAAGCGTGACTCTAGCTTCGCTGGGTTGCGAGGGCGTTTCCCTTGCTTCGCTGGAAGTAACAATGGCGGTTGTGCTCGCAGTCGGCTCCTGGGGAGACTGGGACTGGAAATACGGTCGCCGGGTTGATCTGGTGAGGCTGACAGTCGGCTCGCGAGGAGACTAGGACTGGCGGGCGATCACCGGGTTTCAACAAGGTTGAGGGTTTGCTCCGGGGAGGCTTTGTAATCGCTGGGATTGATTGCTGAAAGAGTCCTCCTTCTCTGTATCGTCTTTAGCCTTTATATATAGGCTACTGCAGATTCACTTCCCTAATAGGAATGGAATACTATATCTTGGGCCACAATTATTGGCCTTGAATCAAATCAAAACTCTTAATAGTTTTGATATCTATCGTGGGTAATAAGAGATTAACTCTGTTGTAGCAATCTTCTAGGCAAGGTTAATTACCTTCTGGCCGCGAGCTGTTTGATATGCACGTCTCTTCCCGATGATTCTGGAGCTCAGTAGCACACTACCGTGAGCATGCAATCATGCATGTATAATAAGATCATGTATATATTCTTTGCAATTAAAGATGCTTGCTTCCTTCCATAAATTCCACGTCCAGCAATAATTGCATGGGACACCTTAATTGCATAACCCAATGTCCAATCTTCCTTCCTTAATTGGCCCCCTATAAGTAATTATATAAATATATACAATCTCACGCCAACTTGTGCAGTACTCATAAGCAAACTAACCATTATTAATTATCAAATATTTGATAATTAATAGTAAATCAATGAATATCCAGATTCGCCTCAGAATCGCTTGGCCTCCAAGTAGGCTTTACTTGGCCTCTAAATAATATATTTCGAACTTGTCGAAAATGTATAACTTGGGCCACCGATATTGGCCCGGATTTCTTCGAGTCTCACTCGTCGGGAAAAAATGTTATTTTGGGTTCAAACAGAAGTGTGGTTGTGGTAGTGTTAGTTGAGTTCTAGGTGTCGTTGTGGTGGCAGATGGGGGTGTTAGTGGCCGGCTGCGCCCCCAAGTTTGATCATGGGTTTTGGTTTTTACTTGGAGGTAAGCCTGAATGCATGCATGAAGTTTGCACCTAGTAAAACCCTAGAGCCGAATCCCAAACAGGATCGATCTAATTTGTAATTATAGTCATGTTCAATTAAAAAAAATAAAAACATATTTAATGAATTGTTTAATTGTCACGTCTTTTTGGTGATTACCAACAATAGGATAGAAGTTGAACAACATTGCAACTTCTTCGTAAGGCCTCACATAAATAAATCAAGAAGGATTTGTGGTTGGATAATTTAATGGTGTTAAGCTTCCGAACTTGACTATAAAATGACCTTAAAATTAGAGTAGAGTTTCATCATTGTTTCAAAACAATAAGGAAGAATAAAACTTAGCGAAAACATCAACATGGGTCTCAAACTTGTCATTAACATGTTGTCAATACTTATGGTCTTATCCTCGACATCTGCAGGTAGATCTAGGGACCTTTTAGCTGCTGTTGGCTTTGACGTGACCACTGCAAAATATGGTGCAAAACCCAATTCTGATATTACCCAGGTAACTAAATAAAATTTACGTTTGTAATTAACTTCTAGGATATTGAATTGTCGGATTTAATTTTTCTTTGTATTTAGGCTTTAGCAAATGCATGGAAAGATGCATGTGCATCAACATCAGCAAGTAAAGTTATTGTTCCAAAAGGGACATACAAACTGAAAGAAGCAAGTTTCAAAGGTCCTTGCAAGGCTCCTATTGAGGTTGAGGTCCAAGGTACTTTGCAGGCGCCACCAGACGGCGCCCAACTATCGAAACCAGATACGTGGATCGAGTTTTCATACCTTGACAGGTTCACATTATCGGGTAGTGGAACCTTTGATGGCCAAGGACAAAAAGCTTGGAAAGAAAATGATTGCCACAAAAACCCAAAGTGTTCATCTATTACCGTTGTAAGCTAGTATTATGTATCCTGCACTTTTTTTTATCGTTTTCTAGCTAATGTTTTCACTATGCGATATTAATTGACCTCTTTATATGTCATACTGCTTTCTCAATATGTACAGAATATGAGGTTCCACTCTGTCAAGAACTCATTAGTCAGGGATGTAACTTCACTTAACAGCAAGAATTTCCACGTGAATGTATTATCGTGCGAGCAACTTACATTCCAACATTTCACCGTCGCTGCACCAGGAGATAGCGTTAATACAGATGGAATACATATTGGGCGCTCAACCGGGGTCAATATTACTGATTCAAAGATTGGTACAGGGGACGATTGCATTTCGATTGGTGATGGCACCAAGCAACTAACTATAACTAAGGTAACTTGTGGACCAGGCCATGGAATAAGCATAGGAAGTCTTGGAAGGTACCCAAAAGAAGAACCTGTGAGTGGAATCCATATTAGGAACTGTACTCTCAGTAATACGTCCAACGGTGTTAGAATCAAGACATGGCCTAATTCTCCTGCAGCTAGCACTGCCTCGGATATTCACTTTGAGGATATCATCATGAATAATGTTGGTAACCCAATCCTCATTGATCAAGAATACTGCCCATGGAATCAGTGTAATAAACAGGTATTGTCCATATAACATGCATCTTCATACTAGCTAGATAATCAATTAATCATTATTTTCTACTTAATATTAAAAGGAATATAGATTAGTTAACTTCACAATTAAAGTCTTTTTTGTATGAACATCATCATTTACCTATGGTTGATCAACCTGATGAATCCTTCCATGTGTGTGATGGGGGTTTGAACTAGTCTAAAAATCATGTTTTACTAATTATGTCATGATAGCTTAGGTTTTTGGATTTCACCAAAGAAAATCAGGATAACAATATGACTAAACTTTATTCGTTACGTTATTAATTAATACTATGCGACTTTGATTAGTAGTTTTTCTTGTTTAAAGGCTTCATCAAAAATCAAGATCAGCAATGTGAGCTTCAAGAACATTAGAGGGACGTCTTCCACTCCGGTGGCCGTGAAGATTGCATGCGCCAAGGGCTTACCATGTGACAAGGTGGAAATGACTGACATTAATCTCAAGTACAGTGGAAATCAAGGCTCTATTACATCTCAATGCTCTAATGTGAGGCCCACAATTACTCGAGTCGCAAATACTCTTGCTTGTGCTACCAAGTCTTGATCGAAAGAAGCCTAATATATATAATAGGCTTTAGGTGAGATCAATCCGATCTTGTGTTCATATATACTTTTATGTGTGTCATTTAGTCCCCGGATGTGCATAATACCAAAATTAGGTGAGTTGAGTGTTTGTATATATCTTTGTGAAAACACGTATGAGACTTATTTTGGTTAAGGTACCTGAATGACTCTAATATATATATATATATATATATATATATATATATATAAATTCCAAAGAGAACCTCCTTATTATAAGAATTTGAGAATTTTTACTATTCTACACTAGTATATGACCTAATTCAATGATTTCAACCATTGATCATTTAGATTCCTATGTAAGAATTATATCTATAAAAAAACAACAAATTCCATAATCATTTGGTCATTCAAAATTGTGTAAACAAAAATAGTCCGATAGATAAAATAAAAATGAACATTGTGCTAATTAAATGGTTAAACATTTTTTAATTTGGCTAATTTATTTATATGTGTTTATGTAACTACAGAATAAGTGGTTTAGATTATTAAACCACATGCTAAAATAAAAAGATTCTCACATTTCAAATTTAAGGAGATCCTCTCTTGATCCTCCCTCGTGATTCCCTATCAAATAAGTGTTTAAAATCGGGCTGTGACATTAACAATTGTCATAGGGACAAATTACATGACAGTGGTGCTGTTATGTTTGTGCTTTTTCTACTCTTTTGTTTATTTATTTTTTTTTAATTTTTAATTAAGGGGGCAAATCGATAGTTTAGGCCAAAAATATTGAATGTAGGGTGAAAAAGATATCGGTAGTGTTTTAATAGCTGCGCCTCTTGTTTTTCAGCCTTTTCTCTTATTGCCTTTAAATTTCATGCAATTTATAGTCCCATATTTACATTCTTATTCTTTATTTTATGCGCTTAAGTTCCACAAAAATAAAAAAGAAATCATTCCTTAGAGTGATTTTGTGTAAAGACTTTCGTGAAAACATTAAAAAATTTGTATCTTACAGTCAGGAATCACAATAACCTTAAAAAATCACAAATAGCGCGAATATAAAATATCATAACAAAATTTCACTCAGCCATTTGGCCTTGAATTGACACTCCCCTATGCATTCCAGAAGAATGATCAGCCGTCTCAACCATGGCCAAGACAATTTTGTTGCTTCCAGAAGAATGATCAGCCGTCTCAACCAAGGCCAAAACAATTTTGTTGCAAACAGTACCAAGTGAGAAAAGGGTTTTTTATTTTTTATTTTTTTTATAAATGACTAAGTTACATGTTTATTTCCTTGTGGTTGGAATTTTGAAATTATAATATAAAAAAATGAAGGAAAAAAAACACTCGAGAAATCTCCTTCATATATGTGATACCTTCAGTACTTCATGTAAGTCATACCCTGACAATAGCGATGGCAATGTTTGCTGGCCGAAAGAGTTACAGCCCATAGAAGGATATGTTAAGTAATCACTTTTCATTTCAAATGTTATCTTCTGGCTGGAAAAATAGACGAGTGAGACACTGGGGTGGTAACAAAAGCAGTCGTTGATAACTCTGCAAGACACACTGACTCGGTTGTTTTAAAAGATACTTTGATAATCATTATCCGTACTACTAAATCACTACAAATCCTAATGCAACAATCAACTATAATAATTTGCAATCTGTAACACATTTATCGAGAAATTTGTGTTCATTAACCCTTTGCAGCAAGCTCCTTCTTGAGGTTGAGGACCTCAACTCCTTTTAACGCTAAGCGATCCTTTAGGTCGTCTGTAGCCTCCTTGTATTTTCTGTCCATAAGATTGATCTCGCCTTCTGATTCCTTGTATCTATAGCAAAAGGCATCTAATTTTGCTTGAGTCCCTCGAAGCCTCATTCGAAGCTTTGCCTTTTCCTTGCTGTTTTCGACGTGATCCTGCTTAAAGTATACATGCAAACTAAGCACTTAACTAAAGAAGAAAAGATTACTTGGACTACGGTTCTATTTTTGTGAATTCTATGACAGTTTCCCTTGTGAAAATTTTCGACTTCATTAACATCCAAACTCATATTTAACCAAAACTCTCAAACCCAATTGACGAAACTGAAGCTATACAACTATTGTTTAGAGCTAGAAAGATGAAACATGTTGCAACCCATTAAATGCAAGCATAGAAAAACTTACATTGTGCATCTTGACTTCCATGCTTGAAATTCTTCTTGTCAGCTCCTCCACTAACTGATAATAAAGTCATCACTATATCAGATTATTCTGAAACTATTTAGTGCCTATGAGGAAAAAAAAAGAGAATTATAAATGACCTACCAAGTCACTGTTACGTTTATGGCGATTTTGTTCTTCTGTTACATGTTTCTGCTGCTCTTGAATCTGAGTAACTAATCTATCCTTTTCTTTTTTCACAAGAAGGAGCTGGTTGTTGAGATTCTGGAGACAATATACAATCAGTGAAAAATTTGCAATAAATTTTCAAGTAATAAAGTTGGTTCCTATATACTATTGATAACTTGTTTACCTAACCATTATATAAAATTTTACATGCTGCACGGGAAATAATAGAAATGGAGATGATACCTCTAAGTCATTAGGAAGTTTTGATAACTCGCGCATTTGAAGTAACAGATCTTCTCTTTCTGTTTTAAGAAAACTCAGCTCCTTCTGAAGCAAATTCACCTCCTTGAAATCATCAATTTTACATATCTCCAAATTTGAGTTCAACAGCTGAATGGTTTAAAGTTAAAGGTTATACCGTGCAAACCGACCTACTAATATATATGTTGTGCAATAACCACCAGAAACTTTAAGCAATTCATAAATACTCACTTCTTGAGACTGTTTTCTTGGAGAATCAGATATATCTTGGTGATTATGCAGTTGATCAACATCCAAAGACTTCTCCAGGCTGCAACAAGAGTGCATGATGTTGTGGTCTTGGAGATATTATACTCAAGCAAAAAGTAAAAAGGAGAAATGCAGTTCGCAAAACAAAAAAACAAAAAGGGGTGCAATTTCTCTTTATTTTTCTTAACCAGTGATGTCTTGCCAGCCGTAAAATTATACCACACACAAGTTAAGGAACAGTAAAACCAAACAGGTGAAAGAAAAAGAAAAAGGAAAAAAAAAAACCTCTAACGGGAAATCTAAATACATGCTTTCTTATTAGCTCCAACACCCAAAATATCACCATATAGCAGAACTAAAAAAAATAAGAAAACCATGGCCAACAACCGCAACAATCTAACACTAGTTTGCAAAATGAAAGGAAGTATAATGGTTATCAAAAAAACCTTGGCATCACTTTTGCATAAAAGACAAGAATGTGGGGTAGTACAAGGTCATTTTCTTTTGAGCATGTCACAAAAATTAACTCTCCCACAGACAACCAACCATGTAAAAAAATGTGCTTTAACAGGCATGCTTTCCAAATCATCATAAAGGACTCAAACACAAGGTTGTTAGATTATCTATAACAGAATGAGGGAAAAAAAGAAAAGGATTTACTAGAGAAACAGCCCATATGGTGCATATATGCACCAAAGTCTTTTGTCATGCCTTACTAGATTCAATGAGATATTGTAACCCGAGAGCCGGAGACTAACTGGACTTAAGTTTTGAGGCAATGTAATGCTGAGCCTATTTTAACTGCAATAACTATATCAATTAAGAACTAAAAGTAACAAAAACATTAATGTACATATTTCGCATTACTGGAGGAGTCTTCACGCAAGCCTTCACATAAAAATCAATTTCATCCTACTATGCTTATAGCCTACAGGGTAACAGGACCCTGATAAAAGACCACATGCTCTCCCTGATAGGAGCATAATGCCTCCCTGCTTTTTATTCCTTATGTAATTAGTAAAATTCACATACATAACATTATAGATACTAATAATTGTATACTTCAAAGAACTACCATATATGGCCAGCATTATCGAAAGACAACAAAATCAGCATGCAGAATAGATTGGAAAGTGTGGCAAGTGGTATCCAAAGCCAAGTTATATATTGCAAAACAGAAGAATAGAGGGGAAAGAAGAAGGAAGAGGAATCTAAAAAACCTGCATGTCTTCTGTCCTGTCGTTTCCTCATAAGAAGTTAATCTTTCCCTAAGTCCCTTGCATTCTTGTCTACAAGACTCCAATTCCGTCCTCACCTAACATTTTGACATGATCATCATCAGATTTTAGAAGTACCATGATGTGAAAATTCATGTAAAAAACTGTTGTGCATTTTATTCTATATCACAAATAATGAATACCAACAATTTGAAGAATAGCAGGCAAACTCTTGATGATCAAAAAAAGTGAAGATGAATCACCCCTAACATTTCCTTTGAGAATGATGTAATCTCCCTCTTGTATAACTTTGCTTTATCTTCTATGGCTTCAATTGAAGCCTTCTCCTTCGAAGACCATATTACCCCTTTCCTCCTCCATTTCCAAAAGGGAATTGTCAGTTTCTGCAAAACCAAAGATATAATTGAGTGAGCCACTATTCACCAAGAAAAAATAGAAATAAATACAGAGCACACTGATGCTGGCCTAAATGAAACCCAAAATTAGACTACCAGTGCCAACTCTTCGTTTTCTTCAGCCAACATTTAATGGAGTTTTCCATCTTTCGCTGCTCAAGTTTAGATTCTTCCAACCTATTCCTCTGGACAGTGAAGAATTACAATGACATAAGAAACTTTTACAAACGAAATCACACTATCTATTTATTCTTTGAAACTAGAAAAGAAAAAAGAAAAAAAAAAAGAACACAAAAAGGATCAGTTTACCAGGGCCAAAAGCTCTTGTTGCAATTTGTTGACTTCAGAGGTGTTCAACATTTCAGACAGGGATTTTATTTCAGAATGTAAACCTTCATTACTAGATAGAGCACCTTCCTTTTCCCTGGATAAAGCTTCTAATTCTTTTTTAGAGAAATAATCTGTGCGTCCTTTTCAACAGCGTAAACTTCCATCTTTTTGTAATCTTCCTGAAAACAGAAGACAAGAACTACAAGAGATAAATAATCATCACAGAATACTTTAAAACAATAATGATTCTACTGAATACATTTACAGATACTGAAAAGCTTCAGCGGAGTGGAATGACCTAATGGCCATAAACATAATCAGTAAACCCATGTAAATAAGAATTTGATAATCAACAAGTTGTTAAACTATTTAAGTTTGTGCTCTCGTCAGCATTGGCAATTGTTATTTGTTTTTTGGATAGCTCACTCCGACCTATTGATAATTAGAACTAACTGGATGTTGCATCACACATTTACTGGATAAATAAGAACAGAAATCAAATATCATTGCCAGTACCTGCGTTACAGACTCATTGCAAGTATGTTGTCCACGGGCAACCCTGGAGTCCTCTTGTGCGATCAGAAGTTCCTCATGGAGCTAATAAAATTCAACAATTCATACGAATTACAAAGCAAATCAGAATGAACAAATTAAAAATAGCTTAAAATAATTAAATAAAGCAATGAGACTATAATAGTTTTATGGATCTTACTGAAAAAGAAGATAAAGAGCAGCCAGCAGGTAGTGCACATGTATAGATGGAAAAAGACTATGTAAATATTACCTATTCACTTAACTCATAGATTAATTATCCGAAACAAGAACTATTTAAAAGTTGAAAATTGTAGAATAGCCTGTTTGACCTAAATATTTTCAGTTAAAAGTTAAAAAGTAAAGCAAAATATTTTATTATTGAGAGATGCAAACTACATGCATGTCCTGCCAAGTGTTCTAACTATTATTAATAAAGTACACAACCAACTGTTTGTGGTATTGACTGTCCGTTACCACATTATAAAAAAATTCCAACAGAACTTGGAGGGACTTTCACAGTTAATGCAACACTAATTTGATTTACATTCCTACCAAGAGAGGAAAATGATATCAGATTCAAGAAACTTCACTACTCCATCCCATCCTTATTTGAGATCAGAGACACAATGAGTGATCCAGGCAACTAACATGAATAAAACAAAGTAGTGTGGGGAGACTGATAAATAGCTTAAAGTTCAAAAGTTTGCAGCATAGTGAAATTACCTCACCATACTTCCATAGCACATATGTTTTGCTCTTTTGCCAGCTCAACAACAGAATCCAGACTTTGCTGGCTTGAAGACATCTCCATTTCTAACCTCTTAATCTGCATATAAAAACTCGGCAATAAGTGACAGATATGTCACACTAACCTAGAATTAATTACAAAAGAAAGGCCAAATGTTTTACTACCGCAGAGTTTTCCCTCAATGACAAACCGCTCAGTCCATCTCTTTAGATTTGAAAATTAATACCTTCTACTTTTCAAAATGTTCAATGCAATCCATCATTAACTATCCAACTTTCTAGTAAGTGTTGACATGTCAATAGAAGGATCCACGTGTTGCTGATGAGGACGCCATGGTGGAAAGATAAATAAAAAAAAGCATTTAAAACAATCTGATTTCTTTTTATTCTGAAAGGAACAATCTCATCTTTTATAGGCTTGAAATTAAAAATCTTATAAAAACAATTTTTTTTTTTCAGAAAATGGAACTACATATTCATTAAACAAATTCAAATTTCATGCTTGATTCAGTTTTGAACCTCTATGACACTCTTGAGATTGGGAGCTCAGAGGGAGTAAATAACAACCTGCCAGCCAGGAAACAGCTTGAGCCGAGTTACGTTAGTGGGTCATAAAACAATCTCTAAGAACAAAAGAAATTGCAGATGGGTCCTAAAGGTTCGATTCTGATGAATTACGTTTTGATGGCTTTGCATTTCGTCTACTCTCTGATATAGTCTGAATTGCAAGCCACCCAAAGGGAGGAACAGTGTAAAGGTATTGTGAAGGTTAATCTGATCTGTGGGCTGCAGGGTAAGATTGCTAACAAATTTTGACTGGGCTGATTGTAATTCTTTGAAACCAAAAAACAAGTTTTGGACCACAAAAAAAAAAAAGGATAACTTGTCAACCTTAAAACCCAGATCCAGTCCAAAAAAAGCCTTTGAACCCAGATATATATAAAAGATTCAAGCCTTCAAATCCAGATTCCGTACATTCAGTTTTGGTGTAAAATTGTGGTGGTTATATGAATCCTTAATTGTGTGGGGATGGAACCTGTGGTGGGACTTTAGTTAATTGCACATGCCAGATTCCCAGAATTATGTGTTAGGCTAAGAAGTTTTGTCATACTGACTAATGTTTTCTTTCTCGTCCTCCTTTTGCTTTACAGTGTTTAAACGAAAACGAAAGCAACCAGACTTTGTCATGAGAGTTTTTAAAAACATTATTCTTTTTTACAATTATCTGTCCACTATGGAGTCTTGTCAGCAAATGCATGGGTCCTATCTTTAACAAGTTAGCTCCTACCAGAACTGGATGGAAAAGTTAATGGGGGGTTGCATGATAACTTTTTGGAAAGTAAAAGGTAGTAAATTGTCAAAATGGAAAGAAAAGGGTGTATTGTCACTAAGAGCAACTACACGGTAGTAAAACGAAGTTAGCCCAAAAAGTAGAGTGTGAGTGTGCGTGTGCGTTTGTGTAAGAAAAAAGAATACAGAAACGAATGAGAGGACAACCTGTTCTTGAAGTCGCTTAATCACAAGAATAGCTTCTGACTCTCTTAAGCTAACATTCTTATCCCCATCAATTGTACCCTTATAGGCACAAGATGTGGAGTAGTAATTGCACATTTCAACAGAAAACATATCAGCCTCAGCAAGCCTCCTTGTCAAGCAATCAATTTGTATCTCACTACACGTTCTCTGCATTAAATAAAGAGAATTATAGAGCAAAAACACATCTTTTTGTCTATACAGGAACGGCAACAACGAAAAGTAGCAACCTGACTTTCAAATTCTATAAGCAAATCTTCATGATCCTTGCAAATGTAACAATTCATTGTCCTGAAAGATCAACAGAGATTAAAATGTGGACAACCAAAACTTCCATACATGAGAATGTAAAGTAAATAATATAAACCTGCGATAAGCTTTTAGTCCTGGGTGGCACTTTTCTTCTGCTAGTAACATGTAATAAAGCACATGGATCAGGAAGAGCACAGTCCTCCACTGTGCTATTTTTATGTTCTTCATCTTCGCAAGATTCGTTCTGAGCAACATCAGTCTCATCCACCAGTTCTTCAAAAGGAAGTAGTTGCACGTCACGCTTGGGTCTTAGTGGTTTTACAGCAGATGCCTTTGATATAATGGTGGATAGCACCTAAAGTGAAGCAAACTCGAAATTGCTAAAATACACACAAATAAATAAATAATAAGAAATAGATTCTACATGTTCACAAATTAGAGACCACACTCCAAAGATAGCATCTATAATTTAACAACATTGCACAATAAGATACTGAGTTCATCTGGATAAAATTTGTTGAGCCATATGACAGTATTACCTTATTCTCACTAAGGAATAATGACACAGAAGTATTGTACTTTGTATGGAATAAGACAAATGTTCCAGCATAGCATAAGTTACTAAATTTAATCACCCTATTTCCTATACAAGCTCTATTTTTGTATGGCATGCCCTATTGCATGTTATCAAAGCAACCCCTGCATCCAATAGCCTCTAAGATGCTACAAATCACCTGTCAATTAGAACTTCATAACTTTTCATGCAACTATTACATTGTTAGTGTACTAAGCAACACCAAGGAATATTCTTGCCTCTCACATTGCCTAAATGAGAATCACAATGCATGCAATATAGAAATGTGTGTGTGTGTGTGTGTATAAATTAAAGTATTTTTTTTTTTTGGGAACTCGCAGTTTATTGAGAAATGTGATAATTTAATCATAAATATTTCAGGAAGAAAAAAGATTTACCTCTCCAAGGGCCTCCTTGGCAAGATTACCTGGACACCAAGTATCCCGCCTCTTCTGCTGCAGCAAACAGGAAAAGTTTACAAGTGTACTGTAGAGGGGGGTGAAGAGAAAAGAGTGGGAGGTAAAACAGGGAGGGAAAGCCAGTAGGTATCTATAGGCAATAAGGAACAAAGCACAGTATAACATGAGTTGCAGGCCTAAAACAATTTACAAAAAAAAGTTGCATAACATGATTTTCATGATTTTCACTATAACAGTATAACATAAGAAATTCTATTGAACGGAATCCTAGGTTAGCTTTTGCATGCTGCAAATGGGGTCATGCAAGTTATGGTTATCTGCAAACATGGCTGAAGTTTCCACCAAAAGACAAGGTAGTATAAACTGAATATTGGCAACTACCAGAATACAAAAACTTCTTCTGGAGAGCATCTCCTTTTTTTCCCAACATATGGTAGTATGGTATGGTTATCTACAGACATGACTTGAGTTTCTATTGCCTAGGTTTTTCATCTTTTAATATTTGAGAACTAACTGCCAACAAAACGTTGAAGTTACCAAGCATGCATGAGTTTGCACCTAGTCAATTATATGGTCGGCCTTTGTACTAAGCTCTAGGCATCACACATCATTGGGTAATACTACTATTTTCCAACAAATATACAAATTTTCAACTGAAACTCTCCTTCTTCATCTCTTTGTATATTAAGATCAAATGAATCTTATCTCATTGGAAAGGAAACAATAAGCATGCTTCATTTTGTGCCCATAAATGATGGAAGTTTGAACTTTGAAGCAGTACCCTCATAACATAAGAACAATACTGAAAGAAAATTATGAAAGGGAAAACAAAGAAACTAATCATACAGAAGGTAAGCAACAAAGACTAGTTTATCATTACGCAAACCTTCTTGAAGCGATCACGATTCTCATCCCTATTTGAATACAAAACCATTGAACTCAAATTTTCAATTTTCTTAGCTTGTTGTTGGACCATCTTCTCTCTTTCAGCTTGGGCTTTCTTTTCCTCCTCCAACTCCAAGGCTATACGCTCCCTTTCTAACTCAGTCTGCACAGCAAGTATGTAAGATCCAGAATACACTAGCATTCTCCTAATTAAATAAACCACAAGGGACTACTATCAAACCTGCAACAATGTGTTCCGCAAATTGAGGATTTCCTCTGTCCAATGTTCTGAATGAGTATCCTAAAACAGACAAAAATGTAAAAGGCCCAAGTTTTTGTATGAGCTAGAATTGATAAACATTGTACATGAACCACAACATCTGAAATAACAAAAAAAGCAACCTGCAATTTCGCTCGAAGCTCCTCAATTTCCTTCTTTTGACGCTTTAGAAGAGCCGCATCAGTCAAAATCTTGCATGAAGAAAGAAAAAAGGTTGCAGTTCAAGTAAATAACAAATTTAATACATATGAGTGTGCAGAAAAGAAACTTCATTATGGCATATATTATATATTATGACGAATCTTTAAGGAAGATGTAAAGGTTAACCCAAGAAAAAGTGCAAAAATGGAAAATGAAGCCAAGTTAGAGCAAAACCTCATTGACATGAGCACAGTTTGTGACACGTAATGCCCTACTTGCAAATTGGAGACTGCTTTTAGTCTCGTCTGCATGAATCTGCCATTCAATGAAATGTGCTGAGAAATCAACAGAACATACATAGTAGAGATCTAATACACACACACACACACACACACACACACACACACACATATACATAGATATAATAAAAACTCAATTTCACATGTTATACAACTGTACAAGAAGCAAAATTGTTCATTTAAAAATTGTAGACGAATATAACATTTTCATCTACTTTTCTATTTGGAGTGGTCTTGTGGTTGATTAGCAACCTTTTAAGAAAATGTAAACCTGAACTGAAGGCAGTTTTGAATCACACTTTTACTGTTTGCTGCACAGCAATATGACACTTAAGAAAATCAAATTCATCCCATTCAGATGCCATCTCACTTATGGTGCGAACCAGATTCAAGGAACTTGTTGACATTGCAAGGCACAAGGCAAGAGCCACACCTACTTCCAAAATCATACCACACACACACACACACACACACACACACACACATATATAACACACAATATATATAATTTACATGTGGTAAAATTTGAAAAGCTGACACCTAGAACCGAACACCCTGTTAGAGAAAATCACTCTCCTACATTGATTTCCTCTCCACAGACAAGAGGAAAAATTACCTGGCAAGGGTGATATTGCATATTATAGCTGTATTTGCATTCCCACCCAAAGCAGGCTGCAAAATACGTGTAAGTTTGCTATCTCTGTATGGTACATGTCCCCTGCATTATATATTGTTTTCATTACTTCAATTTCATGTACAGAATAACAACGCTAAGCAT
>JANPXK010001084.1:0-23823 GCA_024704745.1 Rosa lucieae
AGTCGAGCCCGACTCAAGTCACCGGCGTGCGGCTTTAGTTTGGTGGCAGTGTGGCTGAGGGAGGGGTTCGAAAGGAGCTGGAGTTTAGCCCAGTTTTCCCGATGCGCTGGAGCGCGACTGTCCGAATTCCTTTACTCAGATCGAGGGGATGATCCAATAGATGAGGGTGAGCGAACCAGTGCTTTGGGTTTGAGCGAGCTATGCGTTCCGGCCGGTGACAGTGGCGGCGGCCGGGGGCGTAGTGTTGGTGGGGCCCGGATGATCTTTCTCCAGCCAAGAGCGGTGGAGCAGCGGTCGGGGTCGAAGTCAGGGATGGCTTGGGTGCCCAGAGGAGAATTATGTGGGGATTTTTTGGGTGGGTCTTCCTTCTTGGGGCTTTGCAATAGGTGTATATATGAGCCCAATGCTATTAGGGTTCGGATCTGGGATCTAGGAGATTTTTTAGCCCAAAATTTCTTGGCATTTTGGAATTGGTTTTTTGGTTACTTAGGTAGAAGATTGCTCTCTATTCGACGTATTATTATGCGTGGAATAGGCAAGATCGGTCACATTACCACCGGTTATCCTGATAGAAGGTTACCCTCTATTCGACAACTATTATTGCGTGGCCGTATGGTTGACCATACGATTGGTACCGTTTTACATAGTCCGGATTATGTTTGGTGCTTCATCAAATGCTTAATTGCATCTGTTAGCGTCCTTGTTATGCTTTACTTCCGATGCCAAGTTGCATCTAATATTGTTCTTGTTATTTTATTTTTTGATGTAGTTTCTACATCAATAAGTTGTAAGGGAAATGATCATTTACCAAATTTTGAGGTTAATTAACCCCACTTACCCAAACACTCTAAGAGATTGCCCACTTACACAATATTTTATATATATATTTTGTCCTAATACCCAATTAAATATTTTTATTACTTTTTATTTATTTTTAGGGTAGTATTGCCCTCTTCTTCTTTGTCACTTAGAGAGAGAAGTCATCGGAGACATTGTCGGACTCCGGTGACCGGCGGTCTGCCGCGACTCCTGTGATCGGCGGCCGGCAGCGGACTCCGGTGACGGGAATCCACAACTGGTGACTGGAATCTGTCCATCGGACCGGTGACAGGATTCCGGAGTCCGATTTTATTTCCCCTCAATAAACATATTATTGCCCTCCAATACTCTTTTTATTGCCTTCCAATAATCATATTATTGCATTCCAATAATTATATTATTGCCTCCTAATAATTATATTATTGCCCTCAATAATCATATTATTGCCCTCAATAATCATATTATTGCCCTCAATAATCATATTATTGCCTTCTAGTGAATTGCATAAACTCCCAAAACCAAAATGAATGCACTACAGACACGTACAATTGATCAATTTATATGTTCAATTCTACATGTTCACTTTTTTTTTTCCTTCCCCATTCTCGGAGCTCACAGTATACCAAAAAATAAAATAAAAATTGGCCATCTAGAAATTGTTATGGGCACCAGATCGGAGCAAACTTCAGCCTTCCACCCCCCCAGGCCGGGACTTCCTCTCTACCAATCCTTCACTCAACATCGGCCTTGGACATGATGGAGAGTCGGCTCTGCCGTGGATGGAACCCGGCTCTCCGCCTCTACTGGTGCGTAGAAGGACGAATAAGAGCCGTCAAGACTCTCTTCACCCACTCGCCCTTTAGACTCCAGGACTTGCAGAGGCTGCAATTTCGACTATCCTCTTCTTCTTGTGTCTTCTTCGCGTGGTGGTGGTGGTCGGGATAGGAGAGAGAGAGGAAACGAATCCGCGCCGATCTGGTCGGTGTAGAGCCAAACAGTGCGCTACCTCTCAGAGATGGAGGACGACGGCGCAGTACGGAGAAGTCTCTCTCATCGCCAACGTCGCCGGAGTCGGCGGAGACTCGAAGTGGTTAGGAATTCGGGTTGCACAGTATGACTCCGCCGGGAGGAGAGAGAGTCTGAGGGGAGTAGTTGTTAATTAAAATGAGGGCAATACTGTCAATAGATATTAGATTGGGTAAATGGGAGTAAAAAACTCTTATGGCACGTTTACTTACTTGGAATGAAAAATAATCATGAATCGGAGACATATGGAATGGGAGAAGAAAGGAATCCGTATTGATTTCGGAGGATTTGATTCCTAAACCCATCTCCCCCCTTCGTAATCAAATTCCTGAGCATTCAGGAATCGATTCCTGATAAGGAGGTGGGACCTACACCAATTCCGATTCCTGATAAGGTTAGTAAATGCAGGAAGATTTTTACCCCGTAATCATTCCCTCTCATTCTAAGTAAGTAAACGTGTCCGTAGTAGAGTAAGTGGGCAATTTTTAGGCTCAAATTGGGTAAGTGGTCACGGCCCCTAAGTTGTAATGTTTCTTATTATTATTATCAATAATGTGGCTGACTATTACTCTAAAAAAAAAAGTCCTTTTATTTGTTAGGATATGTATTCATTGAAAATATTATCAATATCGAAATATTGAAAAATTTCATTCACCGTAGTTTTTTATATTTGTTTGTTCAACTTATTTTTTTGCCCCCACGTAAGTAAATTTCTGCGTCCGCTACTAGCCATAATGCTAGTTATTTCTAACGCATATGACTGACGATTATTAATGTATGCGAATATAAAATTATGTATGCTAAAAGAAACTCAAAAGTCAACATGCTTGATTCCCGATTACCATTGTATTAGCTTCTTTGGGACAATTTGTTGAACATAAGGCCTTATAACATTTCTTGCTATTTTTTTCCTAGCTCGTCCTCAAAAAAAGAAACGTATTATCCAGTATCCACACACCCTCGAGGAAAAAAGCCAAACACATACATGACCAAAGATACTACGATACAAAGAGGTCACACGAAAATGATGAGGTACTCAAACTTCGAACTGACTTTTAGGCCTAGAGCAACTATTTTCCCCTAGTAAAGCTCCACAAAAGCTTTGCTTATTTGCTTATACCATTTTGATTTCAAGTATTCCGGCCAGTTAGTAATTGAAGTAGTAGATTGGCTAAATTAAATGAGAAAATTTTACAAATAGTACCCCAAATAAAGTCTATTCATCATTTTGGTATATTACATTTCAAAACTATCATATTGGTACCTCAACATTTAAACCCGATACAATTTTAATACATTCCGTTTATAATGGCGTCAATTCTATGGGTATTTTTGTCTTTTCATTTACTCTTTTTTTTGTTTTTTGTTTTTTTTTTTTCAATTCTTACCCTCCTAATCACGAAACTCTCTCTCTACCATCTGCTACTCTCATTACTCATTAGTCTCTTCAAATGGTACACATCTCTCACTCTCTCATTCATTCAGGTTTTGATTGTCATGGGTTTGTTTATTTTTGGATGATTACTGCTCATATATGCTTCCCTATCTCTGTTCCTAATTCACAAAAGTTTCAGAGATGAAAACCCATAAACCATTACTGGGTTTTGTCTCCTATGTGTTCATCTCCCTGGTCATTTTTGTTAGTCTCGCACAAAGCCAAAGTTCGAATCGTTCCGACTAACAAAGAAATAACATTGACCACCTTTAATTTCAGAACCTGAGGCTATTTGGCTGTTTTCCAACCAGAGCCAATTGATCTGGTCACCTTGTAGGAGGGTTTGCAAAATAGATCCATGCCAGCTCTGTCATTCTTGTAGAGGTGCTGGCTATTTCATAGGCTCTCTCATTGGCCTTGGAAAAAAGATGGGAAAAGATTGAAATTGAATGATAATCAAGTGATGCTATTGATGCAATTAGGGGAAAGAAACATTCAAAATGGGAAGTTTACCCAATTCTCAGTCAAATCAAACGAAAACAAGACAGATTTTCCAAATTCGATGGAGTTGGGTTAACCGAGAGGCAGCTAATTGCTTGGCCTCACTTGCCAGACACATGTTGTGCGTTGATGAAGCATGGGTCATCAGACCCCAAGCCTCCCTCATCCTCATTCTTTGGCGGTAACGGGGACTGTGTTGTCGCCGACAGAGGTTGAAGACAGAGGCAATGACTTTGGATTCAAATAGCTATAAATATGGAGACGGGTTCGGGTTCAGATTCTTCTTTGGACTTTGGGGGAGAGAGAGTATTCTGAGATTAAAAGGGGAAGAAGAAGGGAAAAAAAAACATAGAAAATGGAAAGACAAAATTGCCCATGAAATAGTTTACACGGCAATGAAGTAAACGTCGTTATAGGCGGAGGGTATGAAAATTGTGTTGACTTTAAATATTGAGGTACCAATGTGATATACCAAAGTGATGAATGAACTTTATTTGAGATATTGTTTGTAAAATTTTCTCAAATTAAATTGAAGATGGACAGTCATGTCCAAACAAGTCCGATTCGACAACATGACACACATGGCTTGGAATAGTGTCCTAGAGGTTGAGAACATGATTCAGGAAGAAAAAGGGTGCACTGCTATGGGGTAAAGCATAAAGGCTGTTACTCAAGAAGCAGAGAAAGAGAAAGAATTTGTCCAAGAAAAAAAAAATGCCAAAAAAAAACACCCATGATAATCGGGGAAAATGTAACGTCAACCAGAAGAAAGTAGAAAGAAAGAGTGACTGTAATTTCCCTGTATATTCCTCGCTACTTCCAAAAAGGATGCAAGTCTTTCATTTTGCGTGGGAATGGGAATGGCCAATTTGTTTATCTATTTCACGGAGGGCGTTTACACTGTTTTTTTTTTTTTTGTACGCCTTTTTTTATTTGGTAAAGTGGACGGCTGGACGCTTGCAGTTTATCTCCATTTCAGATTAAAACAGTAACCGAAGACTCTCAGGTATCCATCTCCATCAATTGTTGAGGAGAGTTCTTGCCTTTCTTCAATCGTTTCTCCAGGATGATATGATATGATAGGTATGTAATTTCTCATGTATGCTTCGAATTAACTATATGTATTTGCTTAAAAATCTCCTTGTAATCATAAGTAATTTTTGTTTCACTTCGAATAAAGAACTGGACTTTGTAGAAGCTGTTTCGTTTTGACTCCGATTACTGGGAAAGATCAAGATTCAACACCATACATTCCTCTCTAATACTCATCTGCATGCATTTCTCTTTCTCTGATCCAACACTACTGTTCTGTTCTGTGCTTCCAATATTTTTTAATCCTTCCGATGTATACTCAATTACTACCAATGAAACAATCAACTGTAGGACACCCAAAATGGTTATTGTAACCTATTCAAACAGCTATGGTTAAGGATTCAACCTGATCTCATACTATATATAGTCTGGGTTTAAGAGTTGCTGTAGAGGTGGTTCCTTAATTTTACTTTTTCAGAACACATTATTAACCTGATCACTATTATGTGACAATTGTTATATCTGTTAACTAACGCCTAACCATCACAATCGATGTCAGGCCGGGGATTGTAATTTCACTTTGTTGGAAGATGATGAGAGGTTTTGCTCTGATCAAGCTTGCTTAGTTTGTTGAGAGGGTTCCGGCTGGCCTTTGTTCAATCATCTGTCCAGGATAATACGATAGGTATGATCAAAATTTCTGCTATATGCTTCTAAGCAGATGTATATATATTTCCTTTCTTATTGATCAGTAAATTTTGTTATTCTTTGAAACTTTGAGTAGAGAATTGAACTTTATATAGCTGCTTCATTTTCAGTGTGTTCCTGTTTCGTCCTCTACTTGGGAAATTGACGGGGAGCTCAATAGACATATATTAATTGATGGCGACTGAATTACCCTCCTCCTCATTTGCCTCTTCTTCAAACACACAATGGACATATGACATTTTTCTCAGTTTCCGAGGTGAGGATACTCGTAAGAGCTTTACAGATCATCTATATGCTGCTCTAGACCGAGAAGGTATTTTCACCTTTAGGGATGATGAAGAGCTTGATAGAGGACAACCCATTTCATCAAATCTCCTGGAAGCCATACAAGTTTCAAGAATCGCGCTTGTTGTTATCTCGAGAAACTATGCTTCTTCGACTTGGTGTTTGGATGAACTCACTATGATTGTTGAGTGCATGGAGGACAGGGGGCAGAGAGTGTTTCCAATTTTCTATGATGTAGATCCATGCGAGGTAAGGAAACAGACCGGATGGTTTGGACAAGCCTTTGTTTTACATGAAGAGCGCTTCAAGGATGACTTGGAGAAAGACAAGGTGCAAAAGTGGAGAGCTGCTTTGACTCGAGTGGCCAATCTCTCCGGATTTCATTTATGTGATAGGTATGTTACATTTACTAATTGATGATGATTAGATAAATAAGAAACCCGATGATAGTTAGTCACAAGCCAATGCCTCCCCCTTTTTTGCCCGCAGGTATGAGTCAAAGTTTATCCAAGAGATTATGGGAAAGATAGTAAATGAGTTGAGCGGTACAATCCAACAGCCTCATTCGGATGATCTTGGACTTGTGGGAATTGACTTTGGTGTTGAGGAAATAATGAAGTTATGTTCGGCTACAGATCAAGGGAATGATGTTGTCTTTGTAGGTATATGGGGAATGGGTGGGGTTGGCAAGACAACTCTTGCACAAGTTTTTTATGATAAAATCTCTGATCAATTTCGAGATAAATGCTTTCTGAAAAATGTTGGAGAGATTTCTAGACGAGACGGTATTGTTGCATTAACAAAAGATCTCCTTTGCAATGTCTTAAAAAGGATGGATGTGTATGATAGTGAGATAAGGTATAGATTTCGTCGTAAAAAGGTTCTCATCATTCTGGATGATGTAGATAAGTTGGAACAATTGCAAGCATTAGCTGGAAGCAAGAATTGGTTTGGTCAAGGGAGTAGGATCATTATAACAACCAGGGACAAACAATTGTTGATTGCTCATCATGTGGATAGATGTTACAAGGTCAAGGAATTGAAAAGTGATGATGGCCTTAAGCTTTTCAGTTGGAAAGCCTTCAAGAATGATCGACCCCCAAAAGATTATATGGAGTTATCCCATAACTTTGTAAATTATAGTAAGGGCCTTCCTTTAGCTATTGAAGTTTTGGGTTCTTTCTTGTGTGGTCAAAGCCTTAAAGAATGGGAAAGTGCCTTTAGTAGAATACAAGAAAATCTAGACAAAGATATCATGTCCGCACTCAGAATCAGTTTTGATGGATTGCATGAAAAGGAGAAGCAAATATTTTTAGATATTGCATGTTTCTTCAAAGGACAGGACAGAGATGAGGTGACAATATTGTTGGAGGCTTTTGGTTTTGACCCAATCATTGGTATAAGTGCTCTGATTCGAAAATCCCTCATCACTATAGTAGGGAGTAAATTGTGGATGCATGATTTGCTTCAGGAAATGGGTTGGGAACTTGTTCGTGGGGAATGTCACAATGAACTTGGGAATCGTAGTAGATTATGGCAACCGGCTGATGTGCTTGATTTACTGAAGAATCATAAGGTAAGTGAAGATGGTTTTGTTAGAATAAACATGAAGCTAAATGTTAGAGAGTCTTCATTTTATATCTTCAGTTATACATAAATATTATTAAGTGCCAGTTCCGTATTTTTATTTTACCTATACTAATTAACAGTTTGCAATCTTTGTTATGATTACTATGTGTAAATAGGGATCAGATGCAGTTCAAGGGATAGTCCTTAGCTTGCCTCAAGAACAGAAGAAGGAATTGAAACGTGAGGCCTTGTCAAACATGAAAAAATTGAGATTTCTTAAAATATCTAATGTGGTCCTTCCTCTTGGCCTCGATTATCTATCTACCGAGTTAAGAGCTCTCGAATGGCATGGATATCCTTCAAAGTTGTTGCCAAGAGCTTTCCCATCTGAGAAGCTTGTTCACCTCAACCTGTGTGGCAGCCATATCAAACATCTATGGAAAGGATTCAAGGTAACAATTTTTTCATACATTTATGGGTTTTAGTAAATAGACTTGATAAGAGCTTATAGTTTTTTCCATTTTTTTTCTTTTTACACAGTGTTTAGATAAGTTAAAATCAATTGATTTGAAGGACTCTGAAAATTTGATTGAGACACCAGACTTCAGGGGTGTCCCAAATCTTGAGAGGCTGAATCTTGAAGGTTGCACAAAATTATCTAAGGTTCATCCATCCATTAGCAATCTCAGACGCCTTAGATTATTGAATATGAAAAACTGTGAAAGCCTTCAGATCACTTCATGGGACATCAGTTTGGAATCTCTCGAAATTTTCAATCTTTCGGGCTGTGCACGACTCAAGAGATTTCCAGAGATTGTGGGAGATATGAAATGCTTGTCTAAAATTTATTTAGATGGGAGTGCTATAGAGGAACTACCACTGTCAATTGAGCGTCTGACTGGTCTTACATTGCTAGATATGGCTCACTGCAAAAATATTTTGAGAATTCCTAGTGTCATTTCAAGTTTGACGAGGCTTAAAACAATCATTCTATCAGGCTGCTCTAATCTTATTGAAATTCCCGAGAACATTGGGAATGTGGAATGTCTTGAAGAGTTGGATATAAGCGGAACTGCTATCAGGCAAATGCCATCATCCATTGTGTATCTCAAAAACCTCAAAGAGTTATCCTGCTCCGGGTGCAGTGGTCAAGCTTCTGCATCACTGCTCTTTCCTTGTCTCCCAGAAGTATGCGCTGGACCGAACTTCTTGTTACCTGCTTCGTTCTCTGCTTTTAGCTCTTTAATGTCATTGGATTTAAGTTACTGCAATCTGCTTGATGGAGCTCTCCCTAATTATCTGGACCACTTGTCATCATTGATGGAGTTGAGTGTAAAGGGAAACAATTTTACAAGCATACCTGATAGTATTTGCCGACTTTCTAAGCTTGTAACACTTGAGTTGAATGGTTGTATCCTGTTGCAGTCATTGCCAGAGCTTCCATTGAGTATAAAATTGGTTTCTGCATATGGTTGTATGTCACTTAAAAGTGATTCTGATCAGTATGAAGTATATCGTTCAAAATATGAAAACCATGTTGAGATTCATAAGCGCACAACATCAACCAGATTTACCGTTCTCATAACCAATTCACAATTTGCAGCATGGCTGAACAGATATCATGAGGTTAATGAGGTACCCTTCTCTTTAAATATTTCTCTTCTAAGTCCTTTAAACTGGCCAATCTTAAAATAAGTTGCTGTTTTTTCACACACTCTCTCTCTCTCTCTCTCTCCTTTTTTTCCCCCCTTTTTTTAAGCAGGTGGAGATAAGTTTACCGGTGAGAACTGCATATGGTTTATCACATAGAACTCATGGAAATATTCCATATTGGTTCAAAAATAGAAGCAGCAACTTTTCTATAACAATCCCGCTTTCAGAGGACTTGACTAATAAGAGTAGGCTATGGATGGGATGTGCTTTCTATGTCGGTTTGGAAGTTAATGAGAATTTTGATAGCATTCCATATTTCAAAGTCAGGCACAAGTTTGATTGTTGTTTTGATACCATGGAAGGTCCTGGTGACACACAAACTCTATACCACGAGGTAAATGCTAAAAGTGTCCATTTGACTGGGTCAATTGGATATTGGAAGTCAATTGGATATTGGATAATAATACCGCATCTGTGGTTTTCAGCAAGGTTGAATGCCTTCAATCAGTGCAGTAGCATCGAGGCTAACACTACAATTGATAGCCCATACGTGGAGGTTAAAATGAGTGGTGCCCGTCTACTGTACAAAAGAACAGATTTTATAGAGTTTATCCAAGCAATAAAATCGGCGACTCAACTATCAAGAATTATGCAGAATAACAGTTCCTCTATAAGTCTGTTGGCTGAGGATGGTAGCTGCAAAATTGACTCGAGCATTTTGTTGAAAGAACATCTTAGCTCGCTGCCTTCAGATTTAGAATGCTATGAGGTCTTTCTCTATCATATATATTTTCATTCAACTTGAAATGCTTCATTATTTACCCAACCATTATGACCTACTCACTTATCTCTTCTTGATCATTTTTGTCGCACATCATATTTTCTTTATTCAGGGGCACGCCGCCTATGTGGGAAGAAATTACTACCTTATTCAAGGCAAAGTCGTTCATCTCCAGACCTCGTCTCTGTTAGGAGAAATCCTTCAGGTCTCTCTCTCTCTCTCTCTCTCTCACACACACACACACACACACACGGGGTCATGGTCAATTGGTCATGGTTACAAATCTAATTCCAATTTCTTTTTATTGAATAGAAATATTCTGGTCAGCACTGTGTGTTTTATAGAGAAACTTTTCCACAATATGGAATTCCAGAATGGTTCTGCAGTGTGAATAGTTCCTCGGCAGCCTTCCCGCTAAATCCTATGAATGGCTGGAAAGGAATAGCTGCATGTGCCGTTTTCACAGTCCTTGACAATTTGGATCCTGAAAAGCCCGACATAGGCTTTAATTTGAAAATTGGCGGTCAGAATATCAGTGGACGCATCACTGAATCCCGTACTATTTTGAAGGTTGGTGGTTTCATGGGTATGTTTTATGCATCACGTGGGTCACTTTCACATCTTATGTCATCTGATTGCACTTCCACCACCAAAGTCAGTTTTTATAGTTACAGCAAGAACATAACGGTACAGAGTTGTGGGTATCAAATTGTATTCCATGAAAATATGGAAGAATTTATGGAAACAATACTGCAATGTTCAGTCGCATCTCAGACTTCTCAGTTGTCAAAAGATACAAGTAGAGAAGAAACACCGAAAGAAAAGGGGAACTCTCTCTACCCAAATAGAAAAGGAGAAAAGATACAAGTAGAGAAGAAACACCGAAAGAAAATGACAACTCTCTCTGCCCGAATTTTGAAGTCTCCCTGTAGATTGATCTGTTGCTTCCTGTGTAAATGAACTAATCTCGATATCATATTTTGGGTATTCTTAGTTGTTATTTGTTGGCTCTACTTGATGGGTGGCCCAAGTTGGTTTCTCTTTGTAGAAGACCATGTGAGCTGCATGTTGCACATATGTAGGACACATATATACATGTACTAGCAAACTCACCCGCGCAATGCTCTGCGGGAAAGGAGTGTTTTTTTTTTTTTTAATCTGCATTTCACAGATAGTAAACAGCAAACACAACTTGGATAAAGATATTTCTGTTTCTAACTTTCTAATCTATACGAAGGATATATAACTCTAACCACTCGCGGTGACCTGCAACCATGACAATTTTAGCAAAAAAAAAAAAGGAGTCCTGCTAAGCATTCACTGACTTCAGTCATTCAAAAAGAAAATCTGAATGCAAAATAATATTTTTCTCCTCTCAATCTTTATACTATCAAAATGAATACAATAAGAAACCATGATCAGTTTCAAAATAATAACTTTGAGAAAATGTTGGTGGCCTGAGAAAAGGATATACGCATGTGAATAGCTATAAAGTCTCTATAGTACACCAACATATCTGACAATTAAAGTCATGTATTGTAAGTACCATGCATTCCAATACTCCGAAAAGAAAAAATAATAGTTAAACCAAAATTTGGGGTGGGGAGTGTGACAGTGTATTGTGTAACTGCTAATCAGAGGACGAATTGCTACGTGGTTAAAGCTTTATAGGCACCGGGAGTCAATCTTCTAAGGGCAACTCTAACCATAGGCACCATTTAGGGGTGCTATTCTTATTTTAGCATCCCCCCGTTGCATTATTCATATAGGACTCAATTCTCATCTCCAACCATTAGACCTATATGGGGGTTTTATTTTCACTATTCTTGACTAAAATATAATATAAGTATAATTTTGATAAATATTATATTAAAAATATGTTAATTTAATGAAATAAGGTAAAAAAAAAAAATTTAACATTTTATCATAATATTTAAAAATTATTCTTATTATTTAATGAATTTAAAAAAGATTTTAAATTTTTTTTTTTGTCGGCATATACGACAAAAGTGTCGGCACATACGAGTAATAATCTAACTATTTAGATCATAATATTTAAAAATTATTCTTATTATTTAATGAACTTTAAAAAGGTTTTGAATTTTTTTTTTGTCGGCATATACGACAAAAGTGTCGGCACATACGACAAAGAATATAACTATTTAGAAGATATTTTGATGTTTTGTGTCGGCATATATGCCAAACATACGAATTTCAATGTGATATCAGCGCCACGTGTCAATCTCTAATTGGCTGTCCAAATTACGGTCGAGTCTTTGTCCGCCACGTGTCATATCTTATCTAATGAAATAAACTCAAACCGTCCATAAATATCGGGTCATTATCATCCTCATCTCTCACAAATTCACAAACACTTCTCATATCCAAATCACACAAATCTTTCTTTCTTTTCCATTTTGATTTTGTCAAACCATTTCTGCAATGAATCGTTTGACGAAATGGTTGCAGAAAGATCAAGCAGAGGCCGTCACGAGAAGCCGTCGACGAGCCTTGATGATGTCTGCCGCTGCCTTGCAAATCCAAACTCTGGAAGATGAGGATTCACAATGGGGTGGTTCTTCAGAAGGTCGTACCTATAAGGCCAGGGATCGAGAGCTGATGGATCTTCGACTCAAAGCTCAATACTTCACGGATCCGTGCAGGTATGAACCAAACATATTTCACAGGCGATATAGAACGCAACCTTGGGTCTTTGACACGATGATGCGCCACGTGGCCAACTACGACCCATATTTTGTTCAAACAAGAGATGCTTGTGGGAGACTCAGCTTATCCACTTAACAAAAGCTGACATGCGCCATGAGAATGCTCGCGTATGGCATCACAGCTAATTTATGTGATGATTACCTAGATATTGCGAAGACCACTGCCATTGAGATTTTTGAGCACTTCACAAAAGCAATCTGGAATGTGTACCATGAGACTTACCTCCGCCGACCAACATCGGTAGATTTGCGACGGCTGCTTGACAAGGCTGCAGAACGGGGATTCCCGGGGATGATTGGTAGCCTTGATTGTATGCATTGGCAATGGAAAAATTGTCACACCGGATGGGCAGTGCAGTATACTGGCTACAAGGGGAAACCCACAATCATCTTAGAGGCGGTGGCCTCCTACGATACTTGGATTTGGCATGCCTTCTTCGGACTTCCAGGTTGCCTGAATGATATTAACGTCCTTGGATGTTCACCATTGTTCAATGACGTATGCACCGGTGAAACCCCTGAAGTGAACTACCAGGTACATAATAGGCATTATCGTCAATGTTATTACCTAGTTGATGACATATACCCTAAGTGGGGGTCATTTGTACAAGCAATCTGAAACCCGAGGTCGCTGCAGACACAACATTTCACAAGGATGCAGGAAGCATACAGAAAAAACGTGGAGAGAGCATTTGATATTCTCCAAGCTCGTTGGGCAATCATAAGAGGACCAGCTCGTGGGTGGAGTAAGGAGAACCTTCAATACATCATGATGAAGTGCATTATTTTGCACAATATGATTGTTGAAGATGAGCATGATGAAGATGCAGCGCAGCCATTTGATCCGGATGATATCCCAACCAGACCAAGGAAAGCAAAGATATATAAGAGACCAGTAATGGACACCGATGTTGATCGCAATCCGCAACAAAATCAATTCTTGCGTCGTTATAGGAAGGTTAGATGTCCAGTGATGAATAAAAACCTCCAAGACGATCTAGTCGATCACCTATGGACCATGAAGTTACAAGCTGATCAGAACCACCAGTGAGCATTTTTTTTTTTTTTTTTGTGCTTTCAATAAGTGTTTCAATAAGTGGCCATGTTGTCATGATAAGTGGTCATGGCCTACTTTGGTTGTATTGTTGTGTGGTATGCTTTTACTTTGTGTTGTGTGCTTTTAATTTGTGTGGTGTGCTTTATTATGAAAATAAAAGTTCAATGTCTTTTTACGAAGATGATCTACTCAACAAAATAATTTTTATTATCATAAATTAAAACACAAACCATTCAAAGCAACTAACAATATTAATTACATCCAAGATGTCTCGCCAAGTGGATCATAAGTGGTCAATCATGTGTTGTATCCTTCAGGGGGTGTAGGATCTTGAGATTGTTTCGTGATGCTTGAAGTTTCGGCCTCCTTATCAATTATTTGTTGTTGCTTTCTCTCCCAATAACTCCTCTTTCTTGGGGTGAAAATTGATGGATCCACCTGCATCGTGCGAGCATCCTCAGCGCGTTGCTCAATTAGTTGACCTTCCTCAAACAGTCTTTGCCTTTGTTGGTACTCGCGTTCGGTTTGTTCATAACATTTCTACATTTGAACTCGTAGGCCATCCGCATCCTGCTTATTGCCTTTTTTCTTAGCTAGCTTTTGTGCTTTCTGTCCTTGAGGACGTGCCTTTCTTGATGACGGAAGCTCATCCTTAGTAGTGGTTGTTCCATCGTCATCCAAGTTGATATGATTAGGAACACTAAAGTGGGTGTTTTCCATTGATGGCGTTTTCCCAAACTTTTCCGTATTTTTCAAGTATTGCCAACAATGCTCAAACACAAAATCGCAACCTTCCGAGTCGTAGTACGTTGAGTTAACATTCATGAGCTACATATAATATTAAGTAAATAAAATATTTAAAAAAAATTTGCTTAGTATAAATCGATGTATAAACTATATTAACAACATTTTACTTTTAACAACTACATGAGAAATAAAAAAAATAATCATTATTCAACATATTTCAATATAATTACCTCGTCCTCCATATTTTCGCCGCTTCTTCGTTGAAAGTGTTCGACCTTGTTAAGAGTTTGGCGCCACTTCATACATGCCGGACTTATTTTCTTCCAACGAGCGTGGCAACTAGAATTTGTTTTATCCATGCAACCGGCCGGTTTGTGAGCATTGTACTCCTCCGCCACACAACTCCACAATAAGTCCGACTTTTGATCTTTTCCGACGCAACCATCACCCCCAACGGTGATCCAAGCTTGACAAAGAATAACTTCTTCATTGTGCTTGACAGAGAATCTTCGTGCTCCTCCCATCCCCTTAAAAAAAAATAGAGAAGGTTTTGTGAAGAATCTTCGAGAGAGTTTTCTGAAGAGTCTGACCGGAGAGAAGAGAGAAAAGTCAGCAAAAGACAGAACAGGAATGGCAGGACCTCAACTGAAGGGAAAAACAAAGGCAAAAGCATCATTATACTGTCATAGGGAACAGTCCGCAACAGTATAGGACGCTTAATATATATATATATATATATATATATATAGTGTGTGTGTGTGTGTGTGTGTGTGTGTGCATGTCTTTGAAAAGGGCAGCCGCGTCATGGATCATTAAAGAAGAGAAACAAATTGAAAACCATCCCAAGAATACTCAAAGAGCCTTCCTTTCCTTGTTGGTGACTTAACTAATCTATAGTTGAAGCTTCTTGAGCTTAGGTGTTGGTGTTGCTTCTCTATTTGAATCAAGAGAGAGTTAATAGGTTCTAGCATATTGAGGATTTGGGTAGAGAGAGTTGTTCATAAACTCTATTTGTATGGTTCTTCAAATTGATCATAGTGGAATATCTTGCTGGCTCCGAAAGTGGATGTAGTTCAATCGCATCGATTCTCTAAATCTTGGTGTTTTTTGTGGTTTGTTTATTGGTTGCTTTCTTTATCATTGTTTGTTACTCTAGAAGTTCATATCAATACGGCAATACCTTGTTTGTTACGCTTCCGCACAACATCAGTAACACCCATAAGCACTTAATTTCTTGTAATGTTTTTTTCTTTTTTCAGTTTCAACTAGTACTTCTGGACAACATTTGAAATGTCATTGATGTATGTTCTCAGTGAAAAGACGTTATTTATATGCTAATATATGTTGTAAGTTGAAATGACTCTTATGACATGCTTCCATAACCTACATTCAGGCAATGTTTTGACATCCCCACGGGGAAAGCTCTGCGGTACATGCCTATTAGCTTTATAGCTTTTAAAAAAACTTTTAAAATGTCAATTAATGTCATTGATGAATGTTCTCAGTGATAGCATCATTTGCGTGCTAATATTGACTCTCACGCATGTCATGCCTTCCATAAGCAACAAGCAATGTTTTGACATCCCTATGGGAAAGCTTTGTGACACAAAAGTAGGCGTCCAATACAAAAATTAGATTGATTCCATGCATCGGTAGACTAGCTCACTTATATATTGAACTAGTTTACTTGATGTATCGGTACATTAATGTACCGTAACTCCGATACTTCACCATGGTTGCTCTCTTTGAGCGAGGGTATCAATGCACCGGTTAACAATATAACAAGGTTGCATTTTTTTAGTCTTGAATTGATAATCCATTGTTAATCTAAGTGAATAACAAAATTTTGTTGTAAAGAACCAATTTTATCCACACATTCATCATAAAGCCACGATATCAAAGACATCAAGGTATTAACCTTCATTCTACAGTCCCAACGTAAGCAAACACACTGCACTGAATGCAAGTTCCTTCGACTTTTCACAAGCACAAATGGCAGACCATCGTCTATAACCATAATCTGAAATAAAATTAATTACACATACTAATCATGGGAACACAATCTCATGCTCAAGAATATAACCAAAGCAACTACGTACATGCATGAGAATAATGTCATTGTTCAACTAGCAAGAAAATTAGATTTTCTGCTCCCGGCAAAATCTATAAGGTATAATTGGTTGTTAGACTATTATTGCCTTATATGGATTGTGAGAGGCAGAGAGCATGGACATAACTTTACATGTTTAATTCACAATCTTTATCGTAGACAATCCGGATAGTAATAATGGATAAACTGTAAGAAACAAATTAATATGGTTTGTAAGCAAGGGATGTAACCACATGGTAGACTATTTGGGCTATAACTAAAGGCAAATTTGGGCCGAAACACCACTAAGTATAGGTAATATCAATCTCGAGTAGCCCAAATAAAATAAAAATTAATTATAAGTCGCGAAGCCTGAGTCAACTGACTCCTCGTCCTCATAGTCTCAGACCACAACCTTACTACCACTCTTGCGACCGCGAGTCCTCCACCTCTTGCTTCCCCTAATTCTCAGTAAATTGATAAGCATGAAGATACTAACCTTGCTTCCTCCTAATTCTCAGTATATTGATAAGCATGGAGATACTAACCTTGCTTTCTCCTAATTCTCAGTATATTGATAAGCATGGAGGCATTGATCTTATGCACGTTAGGCTATAGAGGGATAAATAAAAAAAAAAAAATTGGAATTTGCCCAAAAAAATAAAAAGGGACACCAATAAAAATAGTCCACCCCATTTTCGAATCATAAATACGTCCTTTTCTGTAAGCCTAAATAAGTTTTGCATCCTTACCGTATTGCCCACCATCAGAAAAGAAACAACCTTGCTTGGCATACAGTGGTGTTCACCTGGTCAGTTGCTGATCAAAGAATTTATACTCAACAACCCTTAGATTTACATCCAAGGGTGGAAAACAAAACACCTCAACTTAATAATAATTATCTCTGTCCTTGGATTTACATCCAGGGGTGGTTGAACATTATTTTCTTGGTCAGCAACTGACCAGGTGAACATTTTCGGCTTGGCATATGCTTGCTACCCTAGCCACAAATAATTATAGGTATGTAATTTCTCATGTATGCTTTAATTAGCTATGTTTTTCTTATCTATTAATTTTTGGTTTTAATTTTCTTGTTCTTAATTTGAAAAATAAAAGAATTGAACCTTTAAAAAAAAATTAAAAATAAAAATAAAGGACTAGTGTGGCTGCCCTCAAGTTTTGATTAATGAAATTGTCTAAACCCATCAATTACAATAAGCATCGAGAGAACGTCCCGAAAGGATATCAGAAGTCTCCATAAAACTCATATTCTAACATGCACAAATTAGCAAATAGTGTTCTATTGGCTACTCTATTTGCTTTGACATAGCAGTGACATATGGAAAGATAACTCTATCATGCAGAAACATTATTACAAATAGCATAGCTTTCCTAATAATTTGCCGCAAGGAAAAAAATCCGGTGACAGTATGTTTCATCTTGCCACTGGGAGGTAACTCCCATCCAACAACGGCATGCCGCCTCACTAGGCTAGACAAGGCATACTAAGTGTGTAAACTGGGCGAAAGCCCATTTAGCCCTACTAAACAAATGTAGGGATTTATTAACGGCACATGGCCACTAATTACTAAAAAGTCAAAATAAATTAAAAGTTGAAAATAATATACAACCAAGCTGGGCCAAATGACTAAGTCGGGGCCCACATTCTAGTCAAAGTAGCAAAGTGGGAAATGCAGGCCACCAGGGCGGCCCATGAGGACCTCACCATCAGTCTTATCACCATCAAGCCGATCCACTGATCTAGTGCCCTATGGCCGCCTTGGTGTAATCTTGACACCAAGTCCTTTTGCCGCCACACTCTCTCTAATTCACACGCAATTTATGTGTGTTTCTTCATTTGTAAGAAATTAGAAAGGGGAAAAGACAAAAGAAATGAAAAATTCGAGCAAAAAGTCAACTTCTAACTAAATGACGAAAAGTCAACCCGATCCATTAGCAAGAAGTCCAAGGTCCAAGACCAAAGAAGTGCAGGAGTGAAGACCCAAGCTCGTTTGTATTACATCTTTGTATTCAAATTTCAAATTCAAAATAGATGTAATGACAATAATAATTAGTGGACCACAAACCTCAAACATGTGGATAGAGATATTTATTTGTGTTCATACTAAGCACACAGTCACTTATACTTTTACCCTCCAGTTTTCTTTATATTTTCCAAATATTTTCTAAACTTTTAATTCGCTACATTTTTATTAGGTTATTTTAGTCTTTTCCTTTCACCCATTTACTCCTTATTTTTGAGTTCTTAGATCTAGGGTACAAGTCTAATCTTGACCGTTGAACCCAATGAGGTATTTAAGCACATTTGCACACACATTTCACAAGCTTAAGACCCATTTTTTACACTCCAGGCCTATTGACCGAATTTGGGGAGCTCTCTCCCTCCTCCCCTTCCATTTTTCATGTTTTTTTTTTATATTTGTTTTGAGATTTGAAGGACTACTCATACAAAGCTTCATGGATTCATCAAGGGGCTCAATCTCTACAAGATTCAAGATTTGGGTACTGTGTGAGAATTATAATTCAAGGCTAGTCATGCTGACTTCCTTGCTATTTGTGACTATCATTGTCTTCACCTACACTTCTATACTCTTTACTATTTAAATTTTGTAATTTGGGTGTTCATGAATATGAGTTGTGAGTAGTTATTTTTGGGAGTTAGAAACTCAATTTTGATGTAATGGACATATTTTCAAGTGATAGATCATGTATTTTCATATGGGTGCACTCTAATTACTTGTGAATTGATCCTTGATACATGAATTTTAGGGAATTAACTACTCTCTTTGTTATGTGTGATACAATTGGTGGTTCTTTTGTTCACGAGCTTCATATAGTTAGTGTGGTATGTCAAGTAGTTGCTTTATCTAGAATTAATGATTGCCTACGTTTCTACTTTCTTGTGTCCTTAGCCCTTAATCCTAGTTGTTATGGCCCTAGCAGAGCATAATTATCAGGGTTAGAGAGTTTATTCTTGCCTTAGTCGGAAGAATGGATACCAAATAAGAGAAATTGACTTAGGATTCTGGCATTAGGAACAAAACTAAGTAATCTTTATATTCTAGGTTGTAACTACTGCATGGTAAATCTCTAATTTCTAGAGCTTTGCGCCTTTGGTTCATGTTTTGATAGCCTTAGTAAGGTACTAACTTATGAGTTAGATAGTGTACTTACATGAGCATTTGCCTAACCATAATTAGCTATAATGAGCCACGCTCATGCTACCGTCAGCGATACCAACAGCCATCAGAGGTGGGACCCACGGAAACATGGCCAGACAAGCTATCGCCTGAGCTCCAGCTCAGCCCAAGATCACCGCTGACGCATCGCCACTCGCCGCGCCAAGATCACCTCGCTAAAGTATCAGAAGTTGAGAATAGAAGCACATCAGTCCTACATCGAAAACAAGGAAGAGATTAGTCCCTTCCTCACCTATAAAAGGTCTACTCCTCTCTCCTCATTAACTACACATTTACTATTTACCTAACTTTATTCTATCAACATAAATACATTGACTGACTTAGGCATCAGAGTAGAGAAGATCGCCAACCGAGGTCTCCCTCTGACGCCCTCTGTATTTTACTTGACAGGTAGCAAAAGCGCTGCAATCCTCCTCAGCAGCGGTCCAAGCTTGGACCAATGTTAAACAAGATTTAGCTACCGCTGAATCTCAGACATTAACATTGGCGCTGTCTGTGGGAACCCCTGAGCAAAAAGTCATCCCACCATAAATCCACAATGACTAATGGTAGCAGGGAAATAGCTGATGAGCAAGCGGACCAATCCGTCAATCCCCAAGCCACCAACCCCGCTGCTAACGTTAACTGCGCACTCTTCAGTACTCTAGTCAACCCCAGCGTTGTACTCCAGGTTACTCCCCTAATCCCACATACAGTCAATGGCGGAAAATCATCCAGGTAGCAGTCTCCAATCGCCAGGCCAAGACCTTGCCACCAAGTATGAGCTGGCACTGGCGGATCTCCACAAGGAAAATAGGGAACGGGAAAAAGAACACAAGGAGAAGGTGGAAGCCTAGAAACAAGTGGCCACCAAGATTTGAAAAAATAAAGAAGGCGCTGGAAGCAAACACTAACCCAGCATAGAGCGAACAATCTTAGATGCATGTACTACTGAACCCACCTGAGCTGGCAGGACTGGGCCCACCTCCTTTAATGTTGGAACTGGAAGTGGAATCTCAACCGCTCACCATCCTTGGCGCGGGCCTGGCTAGAACGGAGGGAAACCCACCTCCCCCCAGACAATGTTTGGCACAGGGTAGATACAAGGCCCGCCGGCGACTCCATTATCCTGATCCTCTAAAGAATTCAATAGCTAGAGGAAAGACTAGTTCGAGCATAGGCAGGCGCCCCAACGCCAATCCAAAATCCACTATTTACATCAAGACTAGGATCGTTTACCGCCAGAATCTTACAAACCATCAGGCCAGCATATGTAAAAAGGCCAAAAATCACCCAATATAACAGCTTAACAAACCCTTTCGTGCACAGACACGTTTAAGAAGGTAGCCAACAACAAAGGATTCGATGACGCCACCCTGTACCACCTATTTAGCAAAACACTGGATAGTGAGGTAATGAGCTGGTTCTTCGAGTGCACACCCGGATCCACCGACTCCTTTTATGCATTATCAAACGCCTTCCTGTCGCGGCTAGCCACAAGACATCACAACACAAGTCGGCTATTCAGCGTCAAACAGGACACATAAAAGACATTAAAGGCGTTCGTCACAAGGTGGAGGGCTGCGACATCTCAATGCCGGGACCTTGACAAAACGATGGCACTATCAGCTTTGAAGCAGGGACTCCTAAAGGGACCATTCCTCTATCATCTCAATTATAATTACCCAAATGCGGCATATGACCACGTCGTGAGGGAGGCAGTCCTCCATGCGCAGGCCGAATACATCACATATAGGGAAACACCACCACCTCGGCAAAATCCCGCCAAGACAACTCAGCCTTCCTTCTCCTAGTAGGAAAGCGCTAACAAATCCTCCGCCACACCCTCAACTGACAAAAAGAGAGAATGGCAGCAAGGTAACTAGCAGAACAAGCGGCAAAAGGATCAGTAATGCCACAACAAGGCCAATCGTTCCTTCCACGGTGACAACCGTAACAAGGAAACAGTGTCCTCCCAACGGTATGTAATGTTCAAAATCCTTACAGCCTCGCATGAGAAGATATATGATCAGTGCAAGGATCAAATCCCATCACCACACCTAAGAGTGGGAAAACCAAGGAGCACCGGCAAATGGTGCAAATACCTCAAGGACAGCAGTCACAACACCAATAATTGCAATGCCTTCAAAACAGCAATTAAGACACGTTATCGGGATGGCAAGCTGGAACAATTCAAGGTGAACCAGCCACAGCCAGTGGTCGCCAACATCGAGCCTATTCGTCGCATTAACACTATATGCGGCAGCGCTCCCAGCCAGTCAATAAGCACAGGTCAAGAAGATTGTGGTTCTTCCAGCAACCAAGAATATTCCTCGCTACGCGGCACTCCTCCTCCAGCGTTAACACAAAACGCAGTCCCGCTACAAAAGAAGAATATTAATTATTCACATACCACAGAATTAAAGCAAGGCAAATAGCAACAAAAGATTTTACGGCAACTTCAAAGAAGTTGGAACTCGATTTTAATCCTAAATGTTGGTTCTTCCGTGTTCACAGTTGCGTCGTACTCCCAGCCCTCGATACACAAAAAGTTGTCAGCCAAGGGGACATGGAATCGGACGGATTCTCAATCAACCTCAACACCCTAACTTGCCCACTGCAGCCCTTCCGCTTTACGTACACAAGCTAGTAGAAATGGAGAACCTCGGGCACAGTGGGACCTTCGCAGCCAGACAACCGCCAAAGAGCCTTCAACGCCATCAGCATCTTCCACATATTCAGGCAAACTTGCCTAAACGCAATATCAAACTCGCACAGCAGAATCTGAAGATTGGGCAACAGCAGGAACCTTACCTCTTGGAGGAACAAGGCCTCATGCACGGTAGAGTATCTGGCATGCAAGAACGACGTTTTCTCATCCTTTTTCGGCGACCTCAACTTCATCACGCCAGGAAGGTGATACACCCGCTTCACTCTGTTGATCGCCGCTTGAGTCATCGGCCCTTCTGCCTCTTCGACAGGGGTACCATCACACAGCGCCCACGACGACTCTACATTTCCCTCATCAGCGGGGTTATCATCACCACCATCAGAACCACTAGCGGCGCTGTTGCTAGCTAATCTTTCCTCCCGCTGACAACTGGTGGCAGTATCCTCCCCCACCGCCGAAGTTTCCGCGTGACCACCATGTTGCATGCCCATAGTAGGTGTTAATGTCTAAAAGTCTAGCGGTAGCCGGACCTTAGTTAACGCTGATCCGGTGGGCGGATCGATACTTGTGTTAGTATTGTAGTTCCCGTTACCTGTCAAGTAAAATACAATGGGCGTCAGAGGGAGACCGCGCTGGGCGGTCCTCAACTCTCTGATGCCTAAGTTAGTCAATGTATTTATGTTGACAAAGTAACAGTAGGTAAGTATTGAATGCGTAATTAATGAGGAGAGAGGAGAGAACCTTTTATAGGTGAGGAAGAGACTGATCTTGTCTTTGTTTTCGATGTGGGACTGATATGCTTCAGTTCCCAGCTTCAGAAGCTTCTGATGCCATCTTGGCGCGGCGCGTGGCGGCGCGTTGGTGGCGATCTGGAGGTGGTCCGACGCTGAGGTTGTAGCCCGTCTGGCGGTGTGTCTGTATGTCATTCCTTTGGTTGGAATTAGTACCTTTGGCGGTACAATGAGCATGACCCATTATAGCTAATTATGCTTGCAAATGTACATGTATGTACAAGTCCCCCAAGTCCCCAGTCAAGGAGGGCAATCTTGGTTGGGGAGTTGTTCGGCGGTTTGAAGCGTTTCCCTCCGCTAGACTTGCAAGAGCATAATTAGCGTCAGAGCGTTGTCAACCGTTGGTTTTACTGAGCAAACACTTTGTACCCTTTCGGGTGGGCCCCTGCTGGGCCCCCTAGGGAGTCCCCCACTCCCCGGCGAAGATAGACCTCCGGATGGTCGGTAATTTGTTTGATGAGGGGGAGCCGCACGGAGCAGAGGGTGTTGGGTAGCGAGCCCAATGTTTAACACCCAAATGACGGGGGTCAACGTGCCTGATCAGGGCCATCGTAGACTGTTTGACTAGTCCCCGTGTCCCGTAGGGACGGTCTGACGGTAACGCCGCGTAGCGGTCGTTGTCAGAGTGAGGCGTAGCCTCGGGATTTTCCGTTTGGCGGACATCCCCCCGCTGGATGCAGCAGGAAGCAGCGTCCGGTAGACGTGCCTGGCGGTATTTTGCAAGATGAAAAGG